>JAQQSK010000562.1:0-16894 GCA_028658325.1 Potorous gilbertii
CTTCTTCTCATTCCTGTGTTTGAAAGTCAAATTTTCTTTTCAGCTCTGGTCTTTTCATCAAGAATGCTTGAAAGTCCTCAGTTTCATTGAAAGACCATATTTTCCCCTGAAGAATTATACTCAGTTTTCCTGAGTGGGTGATTCTTGGTTTTAGACCTAGTTCCTTTGACTTCTGGAATATCCTATTCCACGCTCTTCGATCCCTTAATGTAGAAGCTGCTAGATCTTGTGTTATCCTGATTGTATTTCCACAATACTAGAATTGTTTCTTTCTAGCTGCTTGCAATATTTTCTCCTTGACCTAGGAACTCTGGAATTTGGCCACAATGTTCCTAGGAGTTTCTCTTTTTGGATCTCTTTCAGGCACTGGTGCTCCATCCACTGGATATTCCATCATATTATCTGCAAAGTGAGTTTTGTTTCCTCATTGCCTATTCTTATTATTTCAATTTTTTTTCTGGTCTTATGTCTAGAGCTTGCATTTCTAATACAATATTGAATAATAATGGTGATAATGGACATCATTGATTCATCCTTTATCTTATGGGGAAATCTTTTGGTTTATAGGAATACAGATAATCCTTGCTCTTGGTTTCAGATATATACTACTTATCATTTTTATGAAAGCTAATTGTATTCCTATTTCCTATACTTCTGAGTTGTTTTTAATAGGATTGAGTATTGTATTTTGTCAAAAGTTTTTTTTTCTTTATCTATTGACATAATCATATAATTTTTATCGCTTTTGTTATTGATATGGTCTGGCCTATTTCTTGACATTGGACTTTACATTAAATTTGGACATTGTTTCCCAATGGAGAGGTGAGCACTATCACAATCTTTAGCTTTCTTGCATGACTATTTTTAGCGCTAGTTTTGTAAGTTTTCCAAGGTGATATGATCCAGAGAGAGGTTTGGTCACTGCTCTCCGTGTCTGAGTCCCTCCTCTTACCCAGGAAGGGCTTTTGATTCCTTGCATCTATAAGTCTTAGTGTTCCTTTCCACCCTGGAACTGGATCAGGATTTGGGTATGGGCAATGCAGTGATCAAATAGCATGATTTTGCTTCCAGCCAAATCCACTTTTAATCTCTCAGTGGAGAACACCTGAAGCTGCTACTGCTGCCACTCTCCCCTACAAGACCCATGTTTCCCTGTGTGCTCTGGACTGGCCTTTACTCAGGCATCTCAGATCTATCCTGCTTTCTTAAGTGGCTTAGGACTGGGAAAGTGCCTCACCCCAAACTTTTGTTGACCCCATTTCTCCAGAATTTGAGGCATTATTTTTAAGTCATTTGGAGAAGAAAGTTGGAAGAGCTCAGATGTAAAGCTTCCTTTACTCTTCCATCAGCACACGGGACTTCTGATTAGAAAGATATGTCTTCAAAATCCCAACTCAGACACATTAGCAGGGTGAGTACTGGCTAGTCATTGAAACTCTGTCAGTCTCTGCTTTCTCATATGCAAAAAAAGGATGTTAATGCTTCTGTTAACTACCTATTTTTTGTGAGATCTAAGAGGGCTATAATATATAAAATATTTTACAAATCTTAAAGCAGTAAAGGTGTTAACTATTATTATTTTTCTATTCTATCCTTTGTTAAATGGAACACATTTTTGCTTTCAAATAATGAAACCCTTCCTTAAAATGTCCCATGACTAAGATTCAATAAAAACCTAATTACTGCATAGTGGATTACGTGCAAGTCATTCAAACAATGTGATGAAGAGAGATATGCTTTTGAGAGGTATGTTTTAATATTGGAAATTTCAAGAGATGCAAATGTACAGCATTTATAACCCAGGAGATTTGAAAGCAGTGTGATCAATTGCTACAGGTATGTGCCTTTTTCATGGGAGATATTGAATCCTGAACTTGAGCTATAATCTCACTTCTGGTCCCTAGTTATAAGTACCAGGCTCTTTCCTTGGTTGATACAAGGACATGGAAAGAAAAGGACTAAGAAGGGGTGGAAAAGAGATACAGATTTTGTACTCTTAAATTCAAAAGCAGTTCTTAGAAATCAATGTTCCCTGAAGGACATTTTATCTTCAAAACTGCTTTATCAAGCTGGAGGGCTGTGTGACTTTTGCAATTTCAGATGTTGCATTGAGAAAGAGTTTAAACTTCAGTTTTCCATTGACAAAGAAGTATTGGGCAAAAAGATAAACTCCCAAACTGCCTTTCAGGCCTTGATTGTGCCCTCCAAACAGGAGGAATCTAGAAGGAAAGTTAGAACTTTGCTTCCAAAATACATCTATATTTTCATAAGAGAGTATTTCAAGATGAATTTAAAAAACAATTAGTGTAGACTTCCCAAGCTTCTTAATGGAAAGAACACAAGGCTGAGTCTGTAAACCCAATGACTTTAGCTCTTGTCCTTAACCTGACATTATATATCCTTGGGTATATCACTTCTCTGAGACTCATTTTTTTTTCTGAAAAATGAAGGGGTTTGAACTAGATACTCTCCAAAGTCACTTTTATATTTAATATTTTGTAATCTTCCAATTTTCAAAGTTTCCCCCAGTTAAGGCTCTGTTGGGAGGTAATACAATACAATGCACAGAGTATAGAACTTGGAGTGAGGGATATCTGGGTTCATCTCTTGCTTCTGATCTTTACTAGGTACCATTGGCAAGGCATTTGATTTCCCTGAGTTTCAACTTGCACATCTGCAAAATAATTGTTATAGTTTCTATGTCCCAGAGATGTTTGTTACAAATAAGATGATAGTAAATGGACAAAGTTCTAGGCCGTTCCAGATGAAGGAGTAAGTAGCATGAGCACAAAAAGTAGAGATTGGACTTCTGGGAGAAAGTAAATAAATTACCTTGATTAGCTAGAGTACAACACACCTATTAGAGTGGTAGGAGAAAAAAACCCACCCTTGATGGTCAATTAAGGGGGGCAAATGAACAGCAATGTTCACCCTTTAGACTGTGTGTCTTTATAGAGTGCAAGTGCATTGGGTGCTTAGAGGTTACAGCAAAAAGGTTAAGAAGAATAGTATGCTCAAGGGTGTGATGCTGACTTTAACTGAAGGAAGTTTTGAGGAGACAGTATGAGTTAGCAGAGTGAATTCTTAATAGCATGTTTCTAGTTCTGTACCTTCTTGTTTTTTTCCTTCTCTCCTCCCCTTTAATTCTTCTCCTCATTGGATAGAAATTGTGACTATTAAGCTCTTTGACTGATCCTGAGTATATTCTGACTATGTAATAGTCTCTTAAGAAAGTTTCTGAGCTGGTTATTGGATCCTTTGGAGAGGGTGTTAACATCAGAGTTGTCCTTAATTAGTCTAAGGTGTCCTCCCTGTCTTCCTGTAGTACGTGCTGACCTACCATTGATTATTGATGAGGCTTCCTCTCACACATCTCCCAGGGTCATTTCTCTGAGTTCTAGGTAAGGCATGTTGCCTGATAAAACAAGTGATCTTAAGTAACATCAACCTCCATTGAGATTCAAAAGATATTTCTGAACTGAAAGCATTCTGATGAAAAGGTCAGAAAACTGAGGAAAGGATGGGGAAAGTGAAATATGGGAAATTAAAAAAATAAAAATGCACACAATCCTCAAGACAAAAAACAAGCTGCTGAGAGACTTGTCTCCTTAACCTTTATAGGGAACATAAGGTTCTCATTAAAACAATCATCCTTCAATAATTGCCCATACCCTTCTTCATGCAATGCACCAGGAGTGCAAGCTCCCACTGTGCCATGAGCCTTCTGTGCCTTGCCACTCAGAAAATCGAGCTTCCCACTCACAGCTGTTCTCAAATGGTAGAGCTGGGCTCATGGCACAGGCCCATGAACTTGGGTGCCAGCCGCAGGATCCTTGGTGAAGGCAGCCTGCCAGGCTCAGAACCCTGCCCATCTTAGGATGCTTCATGGAATGGGCAAAGTGACAGCTTGTCAAGAGGAAGCACCCTCATGTCTGTCTCCAAAGCATAGTGTCCTGGAAATCTTTGGATCAGACTTCACTCTCTACCTAGAAAAGAAAGTTACTGTTGCTATTGCTATAATTAAAATGCCCTACATTAAATTTGAAGCTCTTCTGTTTAAGCATGCCCAAGCACGTGTGCTTGTATGTGTGTGCGTGTGTGCATGTTTGTGTGTGTGTATGTGAAATATACATGTACCAGAAAACTAGGTGGCATAGTGGACAAAGCACTGGCTTTGGAGTCAGAAGACCTGACTTGGAGTTCTATTTCAGACACATTCTTTGGGGAAGTCGTATGCCCACTTTACGCCTCAGTTTTTTTCATATCTAAAATGTGGTAATGTTATGGACTAAGTCATAGAGATGCTGTGAAAATCAAATGATCAGATGATATATGTGAATCACTTTGAAAATATTAAAGCTCAAATATAATGCTATATATTATTATTGTGTGTAAAATACAGTCTTCACATACTTCTAGGATAGATGTGTCATACATTTAAATTACACATGCAAGGTAAGTACATCTATTTCTGTACATTGTGACCTTTGAAATGATGGGAGATAAGATAGTACAGTAAACAAAACTCTGTCTCTGTAGGCAAAGGACTTCGGATTCAAAGCCTGCCTTTGATGCTCACTACCTGGTGACTTGGAGCAAGTCACTCTCATTTTTCTCATCTTTAAAATGAAGGTAGACTAATTGGTTTCAGTCCCAGCTTTTAGATATTTGGTTTGTCAACAGGGGGCAGTGGAAATAGACCATGAAACCCCAGATCTGGAGCTGGCAATTTTACAGATGAGGAAACTGATATCCAGAGAGATTAAGAGACTGGTCAAAAGTCACACTGCTAGAAATACGCAGACATGGGGTTTGAACTCTTAGGTGGAACAATCTTTCCTCTGAATTACATTCTCTTGTCTGGGGTTTTGGGTACCTGGGTTGGAATCCTGACTCCAATGCTTACTAGATGTGTGCCAATACACAACTCGCATTACCTTTTTTAGCCATACTTTCTACATTTCTTAATATGATAATTTCTTAAAATGATAATGAATTACCCATCCCACAGTGTAGTTCTAGGAAAGTATTCAAAAAGCATTACAGCACCCTCTTACTCTTATTTTTGATAATAGTATGTACTTTGGCTACACTTGTCTTTATGTATGTTTGTAGAGTAAATATACATAGAAAAATAAATCTGTATGCACATTCAGAGATGACAGAAGGGTGAGAAGTGATGCCACAGAAACATTTTCAGAAGTAGGGACCAAGGAAAGGACCATGCATGGTGAGTCAAAGAGCAGACAATGTACAACAGAATGTGTCAATACAACTATCATGTATTCTCCATACCTTGGCTTTTTTTTTCTCCAGGCTAAGCATGTCCAATGAGTTCAAGAAACCCTCACATATTGTGGACTCAAGCATCTCCACCATCCTTCAGCGTGCTGGGTGATAATCTCTTTTTATCTTAACAATAGTAATAGACATGTAATTAGTTTTCTTCACACTGATGGTCAAACAATCTTTCTAATAACATCATTTCTCTACTCAATTTCAGGGACTCTCAATTATCTACCAAATATAGTATAAACCCTGAATGTGACATTCAGGGCCTTCTAAAATCGGACTTCAACCAGTCTTCCAAGCTTTATCCCATACTGATCTCTTTTATGTGCACTATATTCCTGCCAAAATTGACTACTCTTTGTTTTTTCATTTAATTGTAACCCCTTCCAACTTCATCCCCTTGGTTATATCATAATTCCTGACTAGGATGACCAACCACACCATATCTCAACATATTGAAATTCCTCCCTTCATTTAAGATACAAATCTGATGCTACTTTGTAGGGTCACACAATCTGTGAGAGAAATAAACCAGAGAGAATAGAGAAGAGATCAAAAGTGCATTAAGTATTCAGCTATCACTCATCTTCTGACATGAGAAGACACATAAAGCCAGTGCTTTAGTTTCATTATTATCAAGATCACATAAAGTATATAGCATAGTCCTAATCCCAGTGTTTTCCCAGGGATACATATTAATCTGGGGAACATATACAAAAAGAAAATCAGGTTATTAGACTCCACAGAGTTTTGTTGTTCGTGAAAGGTCCCAACTGTTGTTTTCTTTTTTTTACTATTATTCCATTTTGCAATAGCTGCAATATAAGTATCATTTAGGCTTGAGGGATAGCCAATGAAAAACAAAGTCAAGAAACAGAATGTTATGTTCAAGCAACAGCAAGGAGACCCATGTCACTGAATCACAGAGTATGGGGAGCCAGATATGAGGTACAAGTAGACAGGATAGGTAGATAGGATTCAGGTTATGGAGGATTTTATAAGCAACAGATCATTTTACATTTGATCTGTGAGACAACAGGAAGCCATTGGAGTTGATTGAAGTCAGGTTGGGGTACATGGTTAACTTTCATTTTAGGAAAAACAATTGGGCAGCCAAGTGTATGGGGATGACCCCAGGCAGGGAGACCAACCAGGAAGTCATTTCAAAAGTATGTAAGTGAGATAATGAAGTCCTGAACTAGAGTAGTAGACATGTTAGAAGAGAAAATGGGGTGTAGAAGATGATGTGAAAGTAGAAAATATAGGACTTGACAAGTGAGTAGATATGGGGAGGAGAAACTGAAGAGCTGCGAATGACATAAAAGGGGCAAACCTGGGTGACTAGGAGGAGGATGAGACCCTTCATAGTAATTGGTAAGATTAGAAAAGGCAAGCTTTTAAAGAAAAGGCAATGAGTTAAATTTTAGCCATGTTGACCTTACTAAGGTGTCTATGAGACATGCAGGTTATATTTCCAATAAGAAATTGGAGATGCAAGATTGGAGGTAAGAAGAGAGATTACAAAGTACGTACTTAATAAAGATTTTAAAAATTGAATTAAAATAACTATGCTCATAGCATACCAAATGAATGTTAAAAGAAAATAAAAATCTTGTGATCAACCATGCATGACTACAAATTTTAAGAATAAGTCCAACAAATTCAATTTTTATATGTTAGTCATTCCCAGTAAAGTTAGTAAGCATCATTTAAATAAACAAACATGTTTATAGCAGAAGCTAGAATATAATTGTTATAATTGGTGAACACAAACTAGTTGGTAGAAATTTGTTATGATTAATAAAAATTTGAAGATTCCTTGAAATTGATAAATTACCCACTATTTCCATCCATATTATTTTAGTGAGTATGGACATAAAACTCCTCTCACCATTGTGGGAGATACAAAAGAATGAATGAGAAAACATTCTTCTTGTGTTCAAGGGATAGATGGTTACATTGCAAAGACAAGACACACACACACAATTCAAATATCAATACAAGCAAAATCCAGAAGTTCCAAAACGAACTGTAGAAATGTCTTTTTTTCATTGACATGTACTATTGAATAAAAGGATCATCTCTATAGTTAGCAAATGCATGAAATAGATCCAAGACTTAAGATCTCTTAAAATGAATCACAGAATGTCAGTGATGGAAGAGTCTCTAGACACCTCCTATGCTTATGAATTTGTTTGACTAGAATTGAACTCCTTGAGAGGAAGAACTGTTTGAGGCTTTTCACCTTTGCATCCCCAGGGCTTGTCGCAATACCTAACAATACTTAACCTAAACAAATTCTTAGCGAGACTGATGTTGCTGAATCTACTCAGACCCACAATATCCACAATATTTAGTCACCCATCTGCTACTCAAAGACCTGTAATTGATAGTAATCCCACATCTCCTGGGCAAGCCATTCTATGCATAGCTCTAATTATTAGGAACTTATATTTTATAATTGAGTCAAACTGTACCTTTCACTACATATATGCATGTAAGTAATGTCTTGTGTGTACAGTTTTTTTCAAATGTTGTCTCTCCCATTAAAATATGAGCTTCTTGAGGGCAGGAACCATGTTTTTGCCTTTCTTTGTATTCCCATGACTTAGCACAAGATAAACACTTAATATATGCTTAACTTATTGACTGAAAATGTCTCCTTCCAACTTCCTTGCATCGCTCACAGTTCTAACCGTTAAAACCTAGAATAGTAAGTTGAATCCCACTTACATGTGACAATTCACCAATTTCCTAAAGACAGCTATTATGTAACCTCCCTTACTCTAAATCTTCTCTTTATAAGGCTCCATCCTGTTATTTTCTTTGCCTGATCATTGGACATAGTTTCTAGACCCCGTCCCGGCCTCAGGATATTGACCTTAATGTCCTTAATAAAATATTTTCTTTCATATATGAGACCAAAGTATTTTTTTATGTATTCATATGAAATTTCTTAGTTATTTTGGAGGAAAGCATCAGAACATTCCATAACTTGATGGAAGCTAAAGGAAAAAGTTAATACTGGCCTATTAGCTAGCATTTTCCTCTTTCTTTTCTGACTTCATGATGACATCTGTGGCTATGTTATCTGATAATACTCTAAAAAGTTATAATATAGAATGAAATTTCTGTGAGAAAAATAAAATGCAGAAAGTACCCCACTCTCCTGAATTGAGACCTCCTCAATTCAGACTATAATGACACTTTTTCAGATATAATGCTAGTCACCTTTCTTTGGCTTACCTAGCTCTTTCGAGCGTGCCAAATATGATGGTTCTTACAGAAAGCTCTGCCTGGAGTGATATGGCTGCAGGCCAGAGGAACCTCACATTTCAACATAAGTCCATACAGTGAACAAATATGTTTTATGTATTGTTATTGTGTTCTACTCTTTATGTGATGGAGTGCTTTGAGCTGGAGGAAAATGTATCTATAAAATTTTATGGGAGCTAATGATGCCAGAATTTAGTCCCCAGTCGCTTCAAAGACTTTGTTCAACCTAGTCTAGTAGGTAGGCATCATGATTCCATCTAGAAGAGAGTACAGATGGCTTTATTGAATAACATGGGATCAGGCATGTAAATATCATTAGTATGCTTAAGCTGCTTCGTTGTCACCTCATTTATGAAACTAAATCAGCCTTCTTAAAAGTTAGTATATATATATATATATATATATATATATTATATTATATAGATAGATAGAGAGATAGATGGATAAATGAAACACAACTGGCTATTTTACAACTAATTTGTAGAAAACTGTCATAGAATCTCATTGTAGCCATCAACTATGGTAAATGGGAAGGCACAAAACAGTGAAACATACAAAGGAAACATTGTTTGTTAAGTAAAATTTAATTCCTTTGTCTGACATTCAAACCTCTCCACTCTAACCTTTCACCATTATCATATAAAACTTCTCCCATGTGCGTTATACTCCAGCCAAAGTGTAGTATACTTTACCACTAAAAAGCACCTTTCTTCTTCCCACCTCAGTCTCTATGGTTAAAATATTTCCTTTCTCCCTAATTAACTCTTGAAATCATATCCGACTTTTAAAGCATAACTCAAATGCCAACTCCATCATAATGCTTCGCTTTTCCCTTCTAATTGCTTATACATTCTCTCCCTCCCTAGCCTAATATAGAATTCATTTTGTGCTTCTATAATATGTGAGAAAACACAAGCTTTCCTTTTAGTACTTTGAGAGGGGTACTATTTTCCTTCTATGCTTAGTTATGCTTGAGTTATTTTAAAAGGTTGTTCCCCATGACATCCTATCATATGAGAGTTACTTTTGCCTTGCTTGTCACTTCTCTGGTCTTATTTCTCTCATCAGTATATGTTTGTTCCCTGGCCACTGTAAACCATGCACTTTATATCTCCTCATCTTGCAATTCAGTTCCCTTGATATTAACTTTACCACCAAAGTAATTTCTATTCCTTGCTTTATCATTTGCTTTGCTAAGGAATTGCTTTTATGGTTTTCTGTACAGATGTTCTCTCATGTTTCCATGTCAGAAGAGGAATAAAAAATTTTATATATATATATATATACATATATATACATGTGTATATATAATAATATAATATACATACACATATATACATACATACCTATACATACATATGTGTGTATGTATGTATATATATATATATATATATATTCTAGACCATAAGTAAAATTACCCTCTGGGGCCAAATACAGAAATATTAAAACCATTTCATTTAGTACACCAAATAAATGTTACATAAAAGATGAGAAGTTAAATGTGTTGCTTTTTTGTGGAATGATCCTTTCATTAAGAACAGTCTCTTGGCAAAGATCTGATTAAGATTAAAATTAAATCAATCAGAAGTCTTATATATACTGAAAGAAAAGTGTAGAATGATACACCAGAGTTGTCCTAGAACAAAACATGTGACACACATGAGTACTCACAAATATACATATATAGGTGTCTGCAGCAGATATATAACTAGGGCCAGTTGAGAGCTGGGTAGTTAGGATTTTGTCCCATGGTGCTAAACTTGAAAAGGAGTGGCTTGGTGGTGCAGAGGCTAAAACACTGGACCTGGATTCAAATCCAGCTTCAGATACTTACTAGCTATGTGACCTTGGGCATGTTTCTGAACACTTTTTGCCTCAGTTTTCTAATCTGTCAAATGATCTGGAGAAAGAAATGTCTAACCACCCCAGTATACTTGCCAAGAAATCCCCCAAATAGGGTTACAAAGAGTTGTACATGACTGAAAATGACTGAACAGCAACAAGCTCAACTTAATAGAAAGCCGTCTTCAGGTCCAGGTTCGAGTCCATGCTTTATTTCTGGGTTGAAAAAGGATGAAATGCAATGATGATGTAGGAAGAAATGAAATGATTAAATGATAAAACAGTAAGGATTTAGAAGGACTAGAAAGTAGAATCTGAGGTTGATGATTCAAGAAATTAAAAAAAGATAGTTTACAAACCAAGAAAAAGCAAATAAAACTGAACCAAAAAATCAGAGTAAAATAAATTGAGAACTTGTGAGTAGAGCAAGATGGTGAAAGAGAGAAGAGGTTAGTGCTTGGAGACGTTGAGATGATGGTTTGTGTAGTTGTTAAACATAATGAAAGAGAATTAAATCAGTTTGTAAAGAAGCAATAATTGACCATTACAATTTTAACCAGGTATTATTTATTAAATTCTCTCTCTCTCTCTCTCTCTCTCTCTCTCTCTCTCTCTCTCTCTCTCTCTCTCTCTCCCCCCCCCCTCTTTCTCTCCTTCTTTCTCTCTCTCTCTCTTACTCTCTCTCACTCTGTCTGTCCATATTTTCCCATCTCTCTGTCTCTGTCTCTCTCCCTCTGTCTCAAAAGCAAAACAACTAAGCCTTTTCTTGAAGTTTGGATGAACCATGAAGTGAAAATTCTACTATGGATCTGATTCTCACTAACAGGGAAGAATTGGTTGTTGGAAATAAAATAATAGGAACTCTGGGGAAGGGAAAGCATTTCTTTCTCAAGTGTGTGATAGAGGACAGAAAATTTGAACATAGTATCACATATGCCCTAAGTTTTGGGAAAGACACTTTTAATGCAAGCAGAGGAATGATAGATAGAATCCCATAGACTAAAATGATTCATAAGGGGCTAGCCTAAGAGGTCAAGGAGATCCTTGGGAAAGAAATTCAGAAACGGTAAAAATACTAGTAAAGAGGTAAAATAAATCAGGAATTGTCTGAAAAAAAATAATGTAGGTACACAAAAAATTTCCCAGGCTATCTTAGATTTATGATAGAAGGGCACAGAATATGTTGAGCCCAGATAACTGAAACTAAGGGATAGCAAGGTGACACAGGGGATAGAGTACTGGGCTTGGAATCAGTAAGATTCATCTTCATGGGTTCAAATCTGCCCTCAGACACAAACTAGTTGAGTGACCTTGGGACAAGTCACTTAACCCTGTTTGCCTCAGTTTCCTTGTCTGTAAAATAAACTGGAGAAAGAAATGGCAAACCACTCCAGTATCCTTGCTAAGAAGATCACAAATAGATTCATGAAGAGTTCACTATGATTGAAATGACTCAACAAAAACAATTGAATATAGTTTATGGGAATGTGGCATAGTTTTGTAAAAAAAAATAGTTGTCAGAAACACTAGAACTTAGAATGAGCTAGGTAGGCAAAACTAAAGCACACAAACACACACAGAAAGGTTTTCTTCAAGATACGTTGGTGAAAAGAGAGGATCAAAATAGTGGCTGAGATTATGATAACTGAAAACAGAAGCAGAGAACCTCAATTCTCATTGGGTTCGGTTTTGCTACCAAAGAGAGTAACCTTTGCATTGTAAAAGGCAATAAAAATGACTTTCAGAGAGCTAATACTCATAATTAGTGAGGAAAGAGTAAGAGAACAATACCTAGTTTTCCTGGATGAATTCAAATCACCTCACCCAGGTGAACCATATCCATAGGTCTTCAATCAACTGGCAGATGTGCTTGCTGATGTGTTGTCAGTAATACCTAATACTATTTCTCTCCAGAGTTTTGTGATTGTTATCTCCTTGGCCTAGAATGCATTCCAATCTCATCTGCACTTCAAACAAGAATAGTTTAGAGCTTGCTGCAATTGCCAACTATTGTTAAATTTTCACTGGTATTCAATAAATTGATAAACACATACTACTAAATGCCTTGGCCTACTAAATGCCAAGCACTATGCCAAATTCTATGGATACAAGCAAAGGCAAAAGATAGCCCTTGTTCTTAAGGACCTTAGTCTAATGGGATGGTCATATATTTTAAAAAAATATTCAAATAAGTTATATGCAGACTAAATTAGAACTAAGGAAGAATGGGAAGGTGTTACTGTGCAAACTCTACAAATCAAGGCTTAATTTATTCTTTTACTTTGCTTTTTTTTGTCCTTGGCTTAAGAAAATGATGAAAATAATGCCTTATTTTAATTAACAATTGGATTATATTTAAAAGCATCGTGCCTATAGTTTTTTAGAGCTAGTTGTAACACATTTAATAGCATATCTCCAACTCCATATAGTCTTTTGTTTCATTCAAAACTCTGCCTACTAAACTTCCTATTCATTCTCGTCTGCTCCACCTTTGCATCATTCTGTCTGTCTATCCATACATATATCATCTAGCCCAGTCTTTACATTGCACATGAACCCTTTCTCAATGTCTCTAGCTGCTAGTATCCTCCCACCAATCCCTCAAATTATTTTATTTTGTGTCTATATCTATAGGTTCTTTCCTCTATTAGAATATAAGCTTGATTAAGTATGCAAAATAGAAGGTACTTAAATACTGATTGATTGATAGATAACAGTGGTCATAAAAAGAGGTTTGCTTTCTTTTCTTCCTTCCTTCCTTCCTTCCTTCCTTCCTTCCTTCCTTCCTTCATTTTCATCCTTCTTTTTCATCCCTCCTTTTCTTCTTTCTTTTCTTCTGTTTTTCCTTCATGCCTTTTTTCTTTTTATTAAAATATATTTATATTCTTAAAATGATCAATTATCACTTACCTTCCAATTGAAGGAAAGAAATACAGAATCCTCATATCATAGAAGTAGAACTAAGCAAAACAAATTCCCATGTTGACTGTATCCAAAAAAATGTATTTCTCATCCTTCATATTAATCCATCATCTGTCTGCCTTGATGCTGGAATCATTTCAATCAAGCCTCTGAAAAAACTTGCTGTCTTAATTATATACAAGCCTCTTCTTTTTCTTGTCTACTGCTGCATCCTACTCATGATAGCCAGAGTTAAGGCCAAGTGGTCTTAAAATTCTTTCTAGTGCTTAACCCATGGATCCACGTTGCCTTCCAAATAGGTGTAAAACTTTTTATTTCCTGGTTAGGGTCATTTGTTCAAGTTTGTTTAAAATGGTATTAATCCTAAGAAACATGGTGTTCTAAAATGAGAGGGCCTTTAAATGGGCCTTTAAATACGGCCCCTTTTAAAGCCAAGTGGACTTTAGCGCCTCTTTAAGCAAATCACCCTGTGGACCAGATAAATATGAGAAGAGAACTTTAAAAGATTCTCATTGATTTTCTTTGAAGGATAGAGAAAAATAATTTTTGGCTTCTCTAGCTCATGAACTCTTGATATTGTTAGCTAATGAGGACTCTTTTCCCTAAAGCTATATATTCCTACTGATATTATGAGGAAAAATAGTGGTGAATAAATGTGAAAATAAACAAGAAGCAGTATTGTTGGCTTCAAGTGTATGAGAAACAGAAGAGGGACCAAACATGAAATATGCAAACATATATATGAAACTTTGTGAGAAATATAAAAATATGTTTAGTATATATATATATATATATATATATATATATATATGCATATACACTCACTTGTATGCATGTATACACACACATATATATATGTATATACACATATACATATTTATACACACACACAAATGGAGAAGTTATAGACCAACTGGGGAATAGATGTCAGTCTTCAGAAACAATCTCCTCCATTCCTCTTCAAACAATGTGATAATCAACCAAAAAAGAAAATTTTAACCAATCCACATCTATCTAGCATATCTATACCATGACATAGTATATAATATCAGTCAGTCACCAAGCATTTATTAAAAAATAACTGTGTTCAGGTACTTGGGATACAAAACACACACACACATACACATATAGGAAAAATAATACCTACCCTCAAGCTCCTTATGTTCTAATAGGCGATACAGCATATAAATAGTTTTCTGTCTATACGATACATATAGAATAAGACATAATCTGAAAAGCATAGGCAGATGGCAGGACTAACAAAGGCCTCATGAGAAAGATGTAATTTGGGCTGAGCCTAGAGGTATGAGGTAGAGTTGAAGGAGCAGAGCATTACAGACCTGGAGACAGCCATTGCAAAGGCATGGAGACTGGAAATGGAGCATCCTCAAGGAATTGCAAGCAGACAAATATAACTGACTTGTAGAGTGTATGGAAGAGAGTAAAAGTATAAGAAATCTGGAAAGATGCAAAGACTACATGGATTCAATTAATTCTAATATGTGGGAGGCACAATATACTATAATTCTGGGGCAAAACAAAAGATAAAAGCTAATATAGTACCTGCCCTCAAGGAGCTTCAATTCTGTTCCTCTTAATCCAGTTTGGCTGACATGTACTGAATATGATGAGGAGGAAAGTGAAATAGGGTTGAAATACTGGGTTAGTTAGTTGGTAATGGGCCTAAAAGGCCAAAATAAGGAGTTAATATATTATCCTATAGACCCCCACTTTTTTTTTAATAAAACTGAACCTCCACAAATAAGTTGTTTTAATTATATTTATATTAATTTCTGGGATCCATTTTTTTAAACACCACCTATAGCCTGAAAAACCACTTGGGTATAATTGGAATAATTTTGTCCTCATTTGAATGGAGGTGAATTTGATTCCTGAGCCATCTTTTCTAAGATATTTCAACCATTGTCTCAGTTTTCTCATCTGTAAAATGAGTAGAATAATAGACTTATTTCTCAGGGTTAACAAATGAGATAATAATTGTAAAGTACTTAGCATTGTTCCTGAGTAGGCAATATATGAATGCTAGCTATTATTTCTAATGATATGTGTTGTTTATCTATCTCTCTATCCTTCTAATCTAATCTATCACAAATTTCACATAATACATGAAATTGTACCTCATTTCTCTAGATCCTAAACCCTCCTTGAATGTTCCTTCCATTTAAATGAGATATTTCACATTAACTTCCATTTTGTCATTCTTTTAGTTTTGTTTTGTGATTTCTTGGTTTCTCAGAAAGTCATTAGCCTCCATCTGTTCCATTCTAATTTTGAGAGAACTATTTTCTTCAGTGAGTTTTTGAACCTCTTTTTCCACATGGCTAATTCTGCTTTTGAAAGCATTCTTCTCCTCATTGGCTTTTTGAACCTCTTTTGCCAATTGAGTTAGCCTATTTGTCAAGGTGTTATTCTCTTCAGCATTTTTTGGGATCTCCTTTATCAAGGTATTGACCTATTTTTCATGCTTTTCTTGCATATCTCTCATTTCTCGTCCCAGTTTTTCCTCCACCTGTCTAACTTGATTTTCAAAGTCCTTTTTGAGATCTTCCATGGCCTGAGCCCACTGGATATCTATTTCAGATGTTTGGGATACAAAGGCCTTGACTCCTATGTCTTTACCTGATGGTAAGCATTGTTTCTCCTCCTCAGAAAGGAAAGGAGCAAACATCTATTCACCAAGAAAGTAACTTTTGGGGTGGAGCCAAGAGGGTGGAGTAGAAAGAATCACATATGCTAGCTCTGAACCCACAGTCCATAATTACCTATAAAAAGAACTCCCAAGAAATTCTGGAACAGTAGAAGCCATGTAGCAATGGGGTGAAGGAGAGTTTCGTTCCAGAGAGCCCTGTAAAACTGATACCAAAGGTCTGTTGTGCACCAGACGCGAGTGGAGCCCAGCTGTGCCCTGGCCACGGGGCACAGAGAGGAACAGTTCCGAGCAGGCTTCAGGGACAAAATCTCCAGTGGCTGTGAAGGTCCCTCCACCCACAGACGCACAGGTCAGTGAGAAAGACATACAGACGAGCTGAGAGGGAAGCAACATGTCTCCATGACTCAGGCCGCCTTGGGAGGCAGTGGCAGAGACAGCAGGCAGCCAGAGGCTCCTGGAGCAGGCAGGAGCTCAGCAAGAGCTCCATTATGGAAGGTCTCTGCATAAACTCCCTGAGGGAACTAAGCCTGGGAGGTGGCCCTGCCCCTACCCGAGCACCAGAACTTAAGTGCCCATTGAATAGCAGCCAGGCCTGCTGCCAAAAGCCCTGAGGCTGGGGAGCACCATTTGAATCTCAGACCTCAAGCACTAGCTGGGCAGATCTAGGTGGGGGTGGAGAGGAATCTCAGAAGTGAAGTAACTGACTGGGAAAATGCCCAGAAAAGGGAAAAAAAAATAAGACCATAGAAGGTTCCTTTCATGGTGACCTGATGATTCTGCCCTTCCTTTCAAATGAGGAAGAACAATGCTTGCCATCAAGTAAAGACATAGGAGTCAAGGCCTCTGTATCCCAAACATCTGAAATAGATATCCAGTGGGCTCAGGCCATGG
>JAQQSK010000563.1:0-16883 GCA_028658325.1 Potorous gilbertii
CAAAACATGGTCCGCCTATCATTCCATTTGGTAAATGTGCTACGGAAGACTTCAGAGGTCAGCACAGAGCAAAAGGACCCCAGCCCACATTATCTTCAAGTCTATATAGAGGGGGCTGAAGGATTGACTGAGGCAGAGAGAGGTCTGTGGACATCCCGGCTCAGAAAAGTTGGACCTACCTTCAACTCCAGAACTAATGTAGGAACATATCAGCTACAGGAAGATACTATCTGGTGAGATAGTATCACATGAAATAAGAGTTTTCTGAGTTAATTAGTGTCCTGGTGGTTAAATTAGAAGAAAGATTCTCTCTTCTATCTGATTTCCCCCCCAGCAACATATTAAAGAACTGGACAAGGAAATGATTCTTGTCTTTAATGAGAAGAATGGTAGGGCCAGATCCTCTCCTCTAACTGTCCTGCTGACATCTCATTTCCCTCGTTTTGGGTCAATTATTTTATGATTTTTTTTCCTTGAAAATAAAACCAATGGATTTTATTTTTTCATTAGGATGCTGCAATAGCAATATGACAAGATTAGCCGCAGAGAAGGTAGAAGAAAAATAAGAGGAAGAGAGGGAGAAGCAAGGTGAATAGACAGAGTGGAAAATGGGGAGAAATATAAGGAATGAAGAAGAGTAGAAAAAAGAAGAGAAGAAAGATGAAAAAGAGAAAGAGGAGGAAAAGGAAGAGAAAAGAAGAAGCATGAAAAGTAGGAGGAGGAGGAAGAAGAACCAAAAGAGAAAGAAAAGGAATGAAGAGGAAGAGAAAGAAACAAGCACAATGAAGTGAGCATGAAATTGTTAAAAAGTTATTCTAAGCAGACACCAGATTCCGCCTGGCAGAAGTCGACACCTAGAAAATGGCAGGCATGGCGACTAGAAATGTCTGTCCCTCCTCAATAACATCCTAGCCCTTGTCTGGGAATATAAACCCAAATGGTTTTCAGCCACAAGAATTGGTGGGGAGGGCCACCGCATGTAGGAGGGCCATTCACTTCGGATGTGTCTGAGGGTCAAGAGGTGGAAACCACTTCTGGACAGACTCCATCAGCTGAAAAAGACAATGCCTTAAAGTACTCATTTTGGGGACTCAAGGCAGGCCTGATTTTAGATATCATGTGAAACTAGAAACTCGGAAAGTCTCTTTCTGTTGGTACAAACCCAACCTCTGAGCCTGCTGAACTTCTGCTTAGCTGGATCAGAGATTTCTGCTTGCCTGGAGCAAAGGTTCTTAACAAGAGTTCTTATTGGAATGGCTTGCTAGCTTATGGTACATATTTAGACATATAGAAAGGTAGAAATAAGAACATATCCTAGCTGTGGGAGCCCAGATAATTCAATCTCCCTACTCTATACCCTTCTCTTCTCCTGTCTTACCATCAGTTTCCTATTTCATCATAATGCAATGAAACACAGAACTTGGAATCATAGGGCCAAAGTTCAAATCCCAGTTCTGCTATCTCCTCTACAGGCCTCAGTTTCTTCATCTATATAAAATGAAGAAGTTGGACTAAATGCCATTTAAGGTCCTTGACAATTCTGAGTCTGTAACATGAAAGTAATGACACTTTTACTTTTTATCTCATGGGGAAGAGCTTTGAAAACTGTGAAGAGGCTTAGACATGGTAGCTCTTAGCCTTTTAATAATGCCATTTCAACTATATGTCCATATTTTCTATCCCTAGGCCTATGGATGAAACCTTACCACCCTTCCTTGGAATGGAATTTATTCACCTCATCTCCTTTTCACAGGTAATCTCCAAATCTCATTTTCACCCAGACTTTCTCCCTTCTTGCTCAGCAACCTTTTATCAGGATTTGTTGAGAAGAGGGAAAAAAAAAACTTGACTCATTTGAACTTCACCTCCTCCTGCTCCATCAGTGAAAGTGCTAATGAGTAAGGAAGGAGCCGGAGGTGGACAGGCAAGAAAGAGGGACATAAGTCAAATTGGGCAAGGTCAACTAATTAAGCAAGGTCAACCTTGGGGCAGGCTGTGGGACAAAAGCACATCCCCCAATTTTACCAGCTCAACAGATATTTTTGCAAAAGTTTGGACAGAATTTCAAATACCCTCCCATGGTGCCCTTCAGATCCCAACTCACACCAGCGGCAAGCATTTCGTTCCTTAGAAGTTATACTGAAATTCTAATAAGTCATTTCTAAGCACCCCAAGGGGACCCATTAGAGCTCAGCAGCCATCACCTAGCACCACAAATTTGACTAAATGATGTTCCAGACCTTCTGTAAAGGACCAGATTTCATTTCATACACACACACACACATACACACACACACACGCACACAAACATATATATACATATGTATGTATATGTGTGTCTGTATATATGCATATATACATATACATGTGTATGTATATGTGAGTGTGCATGTGCACATATATTCAACAGATGAAAATTGGATGATCCCTGGGTGAGAAATAGCACTAACAACAGTGACATACAACTGATCCTTCAGCATTGGAGGAGGAAGGAAATGAAGTTTAAGGAAACTTGGACTACCAGCTCATGTACTAACTTAGCTTTGGGAGAGGGAGGCCGAGCAAGCCACAAGGATGACCAGATCCTTAGGGAGAATCAACAGGTTTAAAGCTGGAAGTCAATTTAGAGGTGATTTAGGGTAAACTTATGGTTTTATGGAAGAAGATGCAGATCCCTAGAAAGATGAGGTCACAAAGGGAGTGGCAGAGCCAGAATCCAATTCCAGGACTTCTGACAACGAATTCAAGGCTATTGGCACCAAAGAATCTTAACAATCAGAAGTGACTTAAGAAAGAATTGCATCCAACCACTAACAACAAATGGTTGTAGAACTTTTGCTCAAGGCCTGCCAGTCAGAGAGCATTCACTACTTCCATTTTTGGATCCTTCTAATTGTAAGCAATGTTTCCCTCCATCAGGTCTCAATCTGCTTCAAGGCATCTTCTATCCATTGCTCCTGTGGCATAACCCTACTCACCATGACCAATAAGAATCATTACAGTGCTGCTTCTACATAATACACACGCACAAACTTGGAATCATATAGCTCCAGAGCTGAAAAGGACCTTCGAGATCATCAAGTCCAACATCCTTATTTTACAGATAAGGAAACTGAGGACCAGAGATGTAAAATGACTTGCCCAAGGTCACACAGGTAGTAAGGTTTAAAGGGAGGACCTGAACCCAGGACCACTGACTGTATAGTCACTGCAATTTCCACTGTACCATGTCAAAGATCCCAAATAAAATGAGATTTCATCAATCTACCCCCATCATTGCAGCAACCTTTATGAATTACTATGATTGAAGATATGCTTTGGTAGCCAGCTACATGGGAATCAGACTTTTTGATCATGGAAAGCTTAGAAAACAGACACTCCCCATCAGAATGCTCAGTTGAGTGGAAGCTGCCAAGAGACTATATCATGGTATCTCACCTTTGAGAATGCAAAGTCAAATTCAGAGTACACTTAAGTATCAGAGAACTTTCCTGGGGAAAATTGGCATGGAAGATATACTTCTTTTCTCCTTAGCTTAGCTTGGCTTACAGAATCTGCAGAAAAATGATCCTAGAGGAAAGACGATTTCCCCCATCTAATTAATGTAATGTCATGCAATTTGGTGACAAATTCTTCAGTCATATTAACCCATGAAACAAAGATAAACACAAAATGGCCTTCAGTCCTGGGCAAATTCTCTTGAACTCTACAGTGACTATGACAGAGTGGTTGAAAAAGTGACGAGGTGGGGGAAGAATCAGAGTTTTTAGACCATCTGTAAATAGTAACTTAGCTCTTGGTATTCTGAATGAAAGTTGCCATACCAAAGACCACCTAATAACAAATAATAATTCATCACTAGAGGCATTGAGTCATACCAATCCTGACAACCTCACTATAAACAAAATCAGAAAGCAGTTCTAGAGTTGTAAGAGACATTGAGGTTATCTCCAAACCTCTCAATTTCCATGTAATGATGGGGTTCCAACTCCAAACTCAATTACTGTAATCTCAGAAGGCCCAGATAGCTCAAATGAATCCATTAAAAGTACAAATAATGTCTAAGTCTTCAATCAATGTGAAAGGATTGAAGTTCTTTGACCATTTCAGGAAAGCAAAAGAGTTCCAATGAGAATCATTTCAATTTGAGATTTGGAGCCAAGCCCCTGAGAGAGAATTGCTCTGGGGGGTGTAAGGGAAAGGGAAGAGAAGAGTTCCCCTCTCCTCCTCCTCTTTCCTCACCCCAAATGGCAATATCCCCAGAGAGACTAGACCAGTTGCAGTCAATGAAACCAGTTTGAATTAGAGACACTGAACCATTAAGAGACAATGCACCCAAATGGAACTGAGTCAGCCAAGGGAAGGCAGCTTCAGAGAATGTGACCCCAAATACTGAATAGAAGTACCAACTATGGACTCCCCAAAATCACCATCTTGTGGTGCCCAGCACAGAGCTGAGGGAACTTCATTAGAAAAAGACTTCCAGCAAAGACAAGTCATGTATTGTCCTTTGGCCCCCTGTGGGCCCTATACTTGTGACTCACTACCTTTGGACTTCTCACAGCCTCTGGGTGTCACTGTTGCAAAGTGTACCCCAGATCTTTGAACATTGTTCTAGGCACTGGAGAAAAGCAAGTTGTAAGAACAGTCTGTTCTTACAAGGAATTCACATTCCAAAGAGAGAGATAACACATGCTTTAAAAAAGAATTAGATATAAAATGGAGAGGGAGAGGGAGAGGAAGGGAGAGGGAGAGAGGGAGAGAAGGAAGTTAACGTTATAGGGAAAGCTGTAGTAGCAAATTCAGGAGAGAGGCCACAAAGGATCCAACGAATTTGCCCTTCATTTGCAGTAGACAAAGGGCAACAGAAACTCATGAATTTCACACCTAGAAGCACCTTCCTCTCCAAAAAATAAGAAGACTCTTTAATTGGCTAATTAAAATTTTCGGAAAGCATTGACTGAGACCACTCCTTTTCACAAATGCAAGATAATCATCTGCTCTTGTTGACCATTTAAAGGAAGCTATGCAGAGGAGATATTTTCTGGATGCATCTGAGGACCAGGAATGTACTGGTTGTGACTCAATGAGTGGATGGGGTGGGGGGAGTGAGGCTGTAAGACAATGTCTTCTAAGGTAATTCTCATTCAAATCCAGTTAGGCCTTTTTAAGAAGCAAGTATCCCCTACTGCCCTTTCAAGGCTAGAGACAGCTAATTATACTCTCGTTAAAAACACTATGATTTTTTAAAAGGCTGTCCTTTTATCTCCACAGACATGGTTTTCTATTGAAATATAAGCAGCTGGACACACTCCAAAATACCAGAGTTGATCAGCTCTCATCTATGTTTCATTAAAAGGAAAAATAATAATCTTTAACTAGAACTTAACCCAAGAACATGCTGTGGCTTTCCAATTCACAATAACAAGGAATAATCTGTTCCGATACAAACTTGTTTATATTGTACTCTGTGTGGGTGGTATCTCCTAGCCACAGAAACAGGGCAGTACGAACATTCTAGAGGGCTGGAGCAAGAATTAGATCAACATGGCCAAAGACAAAAGGGGAAGGGGGGAATTCCAGACACTTGAAATTCTGAACCTAATCTCCTGAATCCCAAGCATGATTTCTGACCAGAGTAAATGACAGGAAGAAAATGGGTCAAATGTATCATACCAACCCCAGAACACACAGGATTTCTCCCACTTTTCCCAAAGAGTCAAGGAAGATGATGAGAGAGTTGACTAGAGCACTAAGCCCTGAGCCATGCAGTCACCATGCGTAACACCTTAATTCAAATCTCTTGACTTTGAGGCCAGCTTTCTAATCACTATAGAAGACTGGGGGAGGGGAGTAGCAGAGAGAGAGGGTTCTAAAATATTTTCCCAGTTCAGATTCTTTCGCAAGGGATGAGGGAATCAGAAACACCTGAAGAGTATTCAGAGAGACACACAGAGTTTCTAGTTAACTGAGAAGCAGGCTCACATGAAGGGACTTATTCAGCATCCTGAATCATGAAACCCAGTGCTACCTCCTGACCTTGTCAAGATCACTATAGCTAGTTATCCTATCACTCATTTTCTAGTCACTCTCCTCATCCTTCCCTTTCATTATTCTTCCCCTATTTTCCTAGTCTGTCACTCTTGTTGAGAGATTGAAGAAATTATTGTTCCTATTATAATCACTTCCAGTCTGGGAGGTGGTACACCTCCAGCTCCCCTCTCTTTCTTGCTTCTGCTTTCTTCACTTGAGTGATTTCCCATTATGTCATTCCCCCACACAAAAGATATTGATTCACTTTTAAGGGAACATGAAATTCAGTCTGTAGGCTATTCATTCACTCCTTCCTCCTTCCCTTTTCTTGATCTCCTTCATTCTTTAGCCCCTTAGCACCTCTGAAGATGATACCTCTTTACTCATTCTTTTACCCATAAGTCAATTTGTTTTCTTTCTTCAACAATAGCAGAGAAACAGATTTTTTTTTTTGCTTAGTCTCTTATTGATGATGATAAGTATCTAGCTTTCTTGTGCCTATCTCATTTAAGCAGTTTTCAAGGTAAATAGTCTCCCTATTTCTTTTCTTGTTTTGTTATGCTTTGTTTTTTAGAAATGTCTTAAAATTCTTTTGTTGAAGGTTCAACTTTTGACATTAATGATTAGATCCCTTTTTTCATGATATATTATTTTGAGATGAAACCTAAGTTCCTAAGTTTTTTGGGATATCATTTCTCTGATTTCTTGTGACTGTAAAATAGTCTCATTATTAGAATAAATTTTCTCTCATACCTATAGATCTTTCTCTTGGCAACAATTTGTCAGATTATACTGAAATTTATGGACTCCATATTTTGAAGTTTTAAGTATGGATCATTGACTCTTTCATCCCTCCCTTCACACCCAATCCTGACGGCGATCTATGAATTTGATTAATCACCCTATTCTCTGTACTCAATAGTTTGTGAATTTTCTTATATTATTACTGAAGTGTAGTATCCAAATTTTCTTTTTAATTTTTGATGTGTTTTTTTCCTTTTTTTTTTCTTCTAGGAGACCTATGATCTGCAATTCATCTCTACCCCTTGTATTCAAGATCATTATCTGGCTTGTATGGAATGCATGTGTTCTTCCAAAGTTGATATCATTTGCATCTGCTAAACTTTCTACCACTTCTGTATTTTAACTGTTTTTTGGTCATTTTCAGAGCTTTTTCAGAGACTCTGCTACTTTGGAGAGATTCTCCACTTTTTGTTCATAGTTTTCTACTCTGCTGATTTTTTAAAAATTAAATCTACTTTAAAAGCTCTAATGTTTAGTCTAATATCTATCTCAATATATATTTTTAAAATCTGTATGTCTCTTCTGAACCTTTCTGAAGATCTTTCCTATTGTTCCATAATCTGTAGGGAGTCCAGAGAACTGTATTTTTCAGGAAGATTTTTGGTTCCTTTTCTTTCATAGTATAATTTTTTCAATGTATTATATTCTTTAAAAAATTCATTTTTCTTTCTGCCGCTCTAACTTGCATCCAGCTGCTGAGAATTAAAACCCTTCCCACTTGCTCCTCGATTTCTTAGATTCCAGGCTCCTCAACTGTCCTGACATTAGGCACCTCTGAAGTCTTTAATTCTTGATTTCCCTACTTCTTCCTACTTCCTGAGGTTTCCTGCCTGACCCCCACCTTTTCCTGGTTAACCCCTCCTACCCATAGGACAAATCCAATTTGTTTAAGGGTACTTCAGGACCAGGATAAACAGAAGAAACTAACAATCAGATCCTCTAATGTTTACTTACACAGACTGCTATTTTCTTCATATGGTAAAATACTCAGGAAGTCATTTTAGGTGACTTTCTTGGCTTACAGGCAAATAGACATTGGGGCTGGGCGATAGAGATGGGAGCACTAATCTCTGTATTTGAAGGATCCTCTGAGGTCCTCTAGGATGAATCCTATGACCGAATCACAGTGGTTCCACTAATAAAGTGTTGCCTAAGTGCTACATTCATAAGAAACTCATTGAAGCACCTGGTATGTACTGAAGCAATCTCCATATTCCAGAGTGCACCTTAATGTGGTCATTAGAAATCCACAAAATGGAAGTAGAGAAGATTGGAGATGATGAGTGAGTTCCCCTGAGCCAGAGCTACTGGAGTGAGGCTAAAAGTCAGGGTGGGTATGATTAAAACATGATGGATCCTGAGATGTGGAAGTACAAGTATGGCACATTAGAACTGTGAGGTGACTCTCCCTGACAAAGAACTGCTTCCTTGGCTCTGTTTCTTCATCTGTCAAGTGGGAGTAATAAACTCTAGTTTACCTTAAATCCGAAAATACACAAGTGAAGACACTTGGTGACTTGTCAAACAATAAAGTTATAGGCATGGCTCCTCCTTCCATTGTCAAAGATCATAAATCACAACCCCACCATGCCTCCGTAAAGGTTCTTCATGAGGACCTCTGGCCAACTCTACAGAGATAAGCTGCCTTCAAACCTAGAGGAACACAAAGTCTACTGCAGGATCCACAGTCATCAATTTTCACATTTGCTAAGAGCTCCACTGGTCTAGGCTTTGGGATTCCAGGACTACCTTCAAGCTATGATGATGCAATGAGAAGGAGGAAGAAGATGAAGAGGGGACAAAGAAGGAGAAAAGATAAGGGGGGAAAGAAGTCTGGAGAGGATCAGAACACAGAAGAGGGAGAAGAGGAAGTAAGAAGAGACAAGTGAGCAAACAAGGAAGAAGCAAAAGAGAGAGAAGAGGTACAAAGGTAGAGGAAGAGGAGAAGCATCAGTAGTTGGCAACATGGGAGGAGGGAGAATCAGAGAATATTAGACCGAGAAGGCATTAAGAGGCAGAAGGCATATTAGACTCCAAGTCCAAGGATCTGGGCTCGAATTTTGTCTCTTTAATTCTGATGTCCCAGCCAGCCAAAGGACTGGGATGATTCCTTTGATAGAGTTCACACAGATACAAGTGTAGAGTGGGAGTATTTTGCCCTGCACCCATAACTAGAAAGGAATAGTTGTGTTGCTTGCCTTCAAAGAATTTTTTTGAACCGGGTCAAACTGAGGGGATGTTAGGGAACAGGAGCCAAAACCTTAAAAATGCAAAGGAGACAAATCTTGTAGATATTTCTATTGAAAAGATCTTTCCTCCCTCCTGGTCCAGCACCTTTCCTTGACTATTACTTGGCTGCTACACAATTTCCTTCTGCTAGAAAGCCTGTACATGACACAATCTGTGCACTGCACAGAAGAAGGAAGGCAGACCCAAGTCCCTACAAGGAGACTTACCCTGCTTGGGATAACAGAACCACAAAGAGGGCATAACCACTGAGGCTGTGCTCCGGGGCAATGCAATTTAGATACTGGAAAAATTGCATGCATGCATAGAAACCTCTATGGTAATCCTCGGTCCCTCACCCAAGAAACTGAACTATTCTTAATTACTTCCTGTCTTATTTTTCCATCTTGAATTATAAAATCAGTTTGAGGGACTCTGCATATACTCTTTGCCTGTCACAGTTTATGATGCTTGCGTAGGGTGCCAAAATTGCTAGAGACGACTCGGTGAAACATTTCCTCCCAAAGGTAAAGGCTTTTCCCCCAAAGCAAGGCAAGGGGACACTTTTTATGCTAGGCCACCCCTGATATTTTAGCCTTTACTGGAGAAAAGAGCTAACAGGGGAGATGAGCCCATAGTCCACGTGTCCCATTGCTCTCAGGAACCAGCCCACAACTGGCTTTTAGATCCTCCTACTGGACATTTCTTTCAGGGAATATGGATGTAAGAATTCAAGGATGCCTGGGCTGACAAAAAAATTACCAACCAAAAGAAGTTCTGAGCAGAAACCTATAACGCCTTTTAAAGCACAACATTAGAAATGACAAGCAGAGATTAATTAATCCAAGGTTGACAAATGGATGATTTCATTGTCTCAATTCATCTTCTCTTTTGTCTGCCTGGTACATATGTTTCCCTGACATCACATTGTTGCCGTGGCAATTTACATTTTGAACTTTTCAAAATAATTTCCTTTCGCATTCAGCATGCTAAATAAAAATGATTAGGTCCACTTAAGAACGAAAGAAACTCAAGATCAGAGATGGTAAAGGTCATCCTTCAATTCAGGGACAGAACAGGGAATAGAATACAACGCTTCCAAATCCTAGGCAGCCCAGCAAGGGCCACCTACCCATTCCTTGTGTCCCTGCCAAGCATGTCAACAAGTTCTAGTTAGAAAATTCTTTTCCACGAGTACATCACTTTTCAGTGGAAAAATTCAACAATAAATGTCTACCATTCCTGACCAATTTTCTTACTTTGATCCTAGAAGCTTATGAGAGGAGCAACAGGCTGTAGTAGAAAAAGTCCTGAGTCCTGACACAACCTCTTACTAGTCTATTACTTGAACTTGGGCAAGGTATCTCACCTCATGGAGTCTCTTTTCCTGAGCTATGACAGGAGGGCCCTTAACTCTGGTTTCAAAATCTTTTTCAAGCACTCCTGTTCCTTTTAAGAGGCAATATGGTCATTGGCTCATAGATCTGGGGCTCAAAGGGACCTTAGAGTCCAACCCTTTCATTTTATAGATAAAGAAACTGAGGTCAAGAAAGGGAAAGTAACCTGCCTAATATGATACATAGGATGATAGAGTCATTAACAAAGAGATGAGAGTGATGCTAAAGGACACAGAGTCCAATCCCATTATTTTACAGATGAGGAAACTGAGACTCAGAAAAGTGTGGTGACTTACCCCAGGTCATACAGATACAACTGACTGAGGCAGGATTTGAACCCAGTGATCTGTACCATGGTAGTAGTGAAAAGAATATTGGCCTTGGAGTCAGAATATCTAACATGAGATCCTGTGTCCTACTCCTATGTGACTCATGGGTAGTTTCTCTCTGTCTCCATATCTCTCCCCCCTTCTTCCCTCCCTCTTTTTCACTCTCCCTCTTTTTCTCCTTCCTCCTCTGTAGATGAGTGATAATATCTGTCCTCCTTCCCTCAAAAGATTGTTAGGAGTCAATGAGATGAGGAATACAAATATGCCTTGTTTAGCTCTGTACAAATGTAAGCTATTATGATAAAATAAGAAGACGGTCTCAGCAGTTGCCAAGGGTGTAACTGAATTCTTTCCCCGAAGGGAAAAAAAATTGAAACTGGGCTGGAGGCAGCTTGTGACCCAGAGGAAAGGCTGCCTATGCATACAGTTAAATGACAGCAGGGGCTGGTGGAAAACCATGAAGCAAGGTATGCAGGTGGCAGTCCCCATGGGGAGGTAATGTGTTCCCGTCACACACGTTCTTGAGCCCTAAGGTATCAATGCCCTTGGACAAAGTTCCATTTGCCTGACCCCATGCTAGTTATATCTCTAATAGCTGTAGAGTTAAGAGAAACCCCTCTCCAAGATTCCATCTAGGGCTGAAAGGAAGGCCCCTACCCCCATTCCCAAAGAAGCTCTATTTTCAGATGTGCTCATGCAGAGACAAGATTGCCAAGAGGCCAGGCCAAGATTAATGTCTGAATTCCTCAGATTCTTCTTATATTTAGGTCCAGGGTTTATCCTCAAGATTGTATCAGGAAAATCTCTCCTCTGCCCCCAACCCTACCATATTCTGCCCCAGTGTAAAGAGAGAGAATGGAGGTGGATTCACAAAAGCTAAACCCAGGACTGAATAAAATATGACAAATCAGTGTCTCAGAAGTCATTAGCACTACAGGCCATCAGCACGACTCATTAAAAGCAAGGCTATTACTCGGCCATAATAAAGACCCAAAACAGCTTCATTCCATCGGAAACCCATTTCTAGCCAAGCAGTGTCATGTGGCTTTCAGGGGCAGGACCTTGTCATGATTTACTTCTTTTACCGCTGGGCAGAAATGGTGCCCACTATTCTGAATCCTCAATTATGGCTGTGAAAGGCTGATGAACAAAATTACCCAGAATTATGATGAGAGACAAGGAATATGCGAGAATGAAAAAGAAAGCGTGACAGACGGGAGCCACAGACCTTATTAAACGTGAACCACACCCAATTTTTCAAATCACCTTTCCATGTTATTTTGTTTTTGTACAAAGATGACCCATGAATGTTTGTAATTGCAAATAGCTTAATGACTATCAAACATTAGTCCCTTTTGCTTTTATGTACATTGAAAAGAGAAAAAGACTCCAAGAGGCATGCCCTGTAGTAAACATTATACCAAAGCTGATGGCTGTTATCATTAATAGTATTATTAGATTGACTAGGGCTAATCATCCTGCTGGATACCTTGGTAATACAGGAGGCATTCTAGTACAAGAACACTAGATGAGATGTCAGATGACCTGGGGTTTCATTCTGGCCCCAAAACTCACTACCTAGATGACTATGTGCCAGTTGCTCTACTCTTCTAAGGCTCAGTTTTCTTCTTGTGGAATGGGTTGATGTTACCTGTCCTACCCATATCACTGCTGTTAGGTAGTTCATTAAATAAAGCCCATCAAAATGCTTTACAAAATGCGAAGCCCTCTACAAATGTAGGATCATTATTCAATATTAATTATATAAGGGGTGAGAAACAGTGGTATGAGTCAAAGGAGAGTTGACCTCAGTCTCTGGTTCAACTCTTCTGACACACGTGGTTGTATGACCTTGAGCAAGTGTCTCCTTACCTCTCAGTCCCTGTCAACTTTCAACCCTTGGGATTCTGAGGGCAGAAACTGGTCCCATCCTTTTACTAACAAAGACCTTGAGGCTCAGAGAGGGAAGTGATAAGGTCAATGTCTCCCAGCTATCAATGGTAGGGTCAGCACTAGAGCCCCATCTTCTGGCTCAAAGCTCAGGGCCTCTCATCACCTGCCTATCCCTACCCCCAGAGGATGCTCCCAATTAAACGGAAGTTTGACTGCATAAAGGTAGAAAGAAGAAAACAAAAAGACTGAAATGGAATGACCCCACAAACAGTTAAAGAGTCAGGCAAATACACATGGGTCTTCAAGATTCTCAATTTTCTTTTCTTTTCAATAGCAAATCTTCCCTAAAGGAATTTCTGACACTGAGTTTGGAAATTGTGTTTTCTTTTTGGAAGAGGATTCCCAACTCCTTTTGATGAACCCAAATTTGCACATCAGGTCTGCCAAATATGACACTTTTGAGGAGAATTTGTCCCTTTCTCTTTGAAGTTGCTGGACTGCAAGCATCTTTTAAGAGAAAGGAAAAGAAAAAGAAAAAGCCAGGTTATCTTTTACAATCATGGAGTTTTGCCATGGCATGAGATTAGGCTACTGGCTCTCTAATTAATGTAGCTTTCTCCTTTTCATGGCACCAATGAAAGGCTAGACACACTCAGCAACAAGAAAGGGATGGAGAAAGGGCCAGCCCTACTTACTGCCCAACTCACCATCAGAACCCTTTTGGAGAAGCAAAATTTGCCAGAGAGGATCATGAGTAACACCTGCTTTTGGAATAAGGAACTGCTAGTTTTCTAGGCATAAGTCAGTTATTTAGCCACAGGAGAGTCAAGTGTGTGCATGTGCGTGCGTGTGTGTGTGTGTGCCTACATGTGGCATGTGCAATTAAAAGGATGATATAATTTATTCTACTTTCTACATAAAATTTCCCAGATAACTGAAAGTTACCTTTATAGGTACCCAAACCATTTTTCAAAAAATGGAAATCTTCCTTGAACGCATTCCATCCTTGTGTTCTTTCAAAAAGTATTTGGCCAAAGCCAATTTCATTTTTCCTAATAACTAAGGACCATCATTATGAACAGGCAGTATGATGCTATGTTAAGAGTGCAAGAGCTGAAGGCATCAGCCCAGGATTCTGCCATTTATCACCTCCTGATTTTGGGCAAGTCACTTACTCTTTCTGAGCCTCAGTTTCCCTCTATGTAAAAGGTTCTTTGATCTCTATTGATATGCTCTTTTGAAACTATGAACTTCTCAAGAACTGTAAATATTAACCTGTAATGCAGAAACGCCCGCAGAAACTACCTGACTATATAACTCTGTTGTCTCTACACTAAAGGGGCTCATACAACTATATTTTTACAGTGGGTTTTTTCCTCTTCTCTCTGAATATCAAACTTTCAGTTGCTACTTCTATTATTTTGCCTATCTATACCAACACCCCCTTAATCACCCCCCCACACACACATACTTCTAATATGCTGCTAGAAATTAGGATTGGCAAACTTATGAACATACTATTTTGAAAGGTATAAAGTGAGAATACATTGACTCTGAAGGAAGATCTCAAGGACAGTCGCTCAGGTTTGGCCATTCAAGGGCCCTCTGGGCATCTTCAAGCTTCTTACTGAGAAGGGCAGAGTTCAGATTACCAAATAAAGGACCTCCAAAGTGTGCTATTAGCTGACAATTTAAAACATTTTATCACAAAATTGGATGGTACAGACTTCAAAAGAAAACAAAAAGACAAAACAATCAACTAAAAAGTCAGGCAAATACACCTGGAGCTTCAAGACTCTTAGACAATTTTCTTTTCTTTTCAATAGCAAATCTTCCCTAAAGGAATTTCTGACACTGAGTTTAGAAATTGTATTTTCCTTTTGGAAGAGGGTTCCCAGCTCCTTTTGATGAACCCAAATTTGCACATCAGGTCTGCCAAATATGATACTTTGGAGAAGAATTTTTCTCTTTCTCTTTGAAGTTGCTGCTTCTTCTTCTTCTTTATTACCTGTGCAACACTGATCAAGTCTCTTCTCTTTTCTGTGTCTCTCTCTGCTCCTCTGTAGAATGAGGGTGTTGGCCTTGATGTCCTCTGAAGGCCTTTCTGGCTCTAGAGCTAGCATCCTTCTGGGACTGCAGTCCCAAGACCTAAGTTCAAATACTGGCCTTGCCAAAGGGTACTTACATGACTTTGAACAAGTGATTTCACTCATCTGAGTCTCAGTTCCATGCTCTTTAAAATTAAGGAGTTGGACCAGAGGGTCTCTGAGATTCCTTCCAGAGCCAAAAAAGTTTTTTTCAGCCTCTGAAATGAAATGCGTTCAATAACCCTACACAGCACAGCAGACACTTTATGTACAAAGACCACCTAATTTAAAAAAGAATATTTACCCATTCAGTAATTATTTTGTTAGTTTCAGCTGTATCAACTGTTGTTGATATTTCAGTCAGTTGACAGAAAGTCCATGTGATATGGAAATAACGATACAGTAGGAGAGGCCAGAACAGTAAGGGTTATCACTAAAAGATATTATTATTCTGTATTATTACAGAAACAGGGCGGGGGGCAGGGATAACAGCAAGAAGGGAACATTGCTCTAAGCTCCCCTTTTCCAGCCCACATAAGCTACACCATATGTCTAGATAAGGGATGAAGCAACAAAGTCATGACTGACCTTTCTAGCTCCATACCCCAAATCAAAGATGGAACTAGTCAATGCATGACTCATGCTTAATCCCCTGGAGTTTCAATCTTGTTCCAGAACATTCTTTTCACTTCCTGACTCTAAATGAAACCCCACTTACTCCCACCTTCTGGGGAGAAGATAAGAGATGGGCATCTTTCCAGCTCCTGAAGCCAGTGTTCCTGTCATCACAAATAATTCATCCCCTCTCTTTTGAAGTCTGTACCATCCATTTTGTGGTAAACAGAATACTGATGTAGGTGTCAAAGGACCTGGGTCCCCATCCCAACTCCGATGCTTCCAACATTACTTAAGGCAAGTCTCTTTACCTCCCTGGGCTTCAGTTTCCTCATTTCTAATGATGAATAATAACGCATGGGCCAACTAGGTGGCACAGTGGACAGTGCACTAGGGCAGGAGCTAGGAAGACCTGAGTTCAAATTCAGCCTCAGAAATTTCCTAAGCAAGTCACTTGACCTCAGTTTACCTGTTTCTTCATCTGTAAAGTTGGAATTGTAATAACACCTACCTCCCAGGGTTTCAGATATTTGTAAAGAACTTAGGTACTATATAAATGCTTATTCTTTTCCCTTTTCCCATGTGTGAATTCAGACAAATCCCTTTACCTCCTTGGGTCTCTGTTTCCACTGTAAATTGAGGGGGTTAGAATAGATTTTCCCTTAGGTCTCTCTAGATCCAGGATCCAATGATAATTCTCTTTATATATCTAGTAACAGTTGTCTACTGAGTTCCCACTTTCCACTTTTCAAAGCCTTTCCTGTACCCAAAGAACTTTTATTTTCATTCATTAATCTGTCATGCAGATTAGGCAGCTAGGTGGCACAGGACTTGAGAGTTAGAGGGACCTGAATTCAAATCTAGTTTCAGACATTTACTAGTTGTATGACCCCGGTCACTTAACCTCTGTTTGCCTCAGTTTCTTTATCTGTAAAATGGGGGTCAGAATAGCACCTATGTCCCAGGGTAAAAATCAAATGAGATAATATTTGTAAAGTGCTTAGGACAATGCTTGACATATACTAAACACTAATAAATAAACGTTAATTGCATTTATCTATCCCATAGCAATTGGAGACAGACATAGGAGGTACTCCATAGGAAATGTGGAAGAGAGTTGAAATAAAAAGGTGGAGGCCTGTGATAGGCATTCAATGTCTCATACATGCAAATGGATTCTGTCACTAAGGGAGGAAAAAGATGTTAAACTGATAAGTCCATTTGAAAGTGTGGTTGATGTTATTGTGGTTAAAAATTGACTAGCTCTGACTGAGAGGCAAGGTAGAGCAGATAGAGCACTGGTCCTGGTTAAGTATTGCGGTATAGAGAGAGGATCCAAAATGTGCACATTAAAGACCTAGCCTGCCTCTGAGCTTCCAGAAATGGATGTGGCTACTGAAATTGGTCTGGAAATTGACCAGATATCACTGAGAGGCAGTCTAATAAAGTAAATAGTGCATTGGACTTGAAATCAAGAAGACCTAGGTTGGAATCCTACC
>JAQQSK010000564.1:0-16850 GCA_028658325.1 Potorous gilbertii
CAGATAATAACCACAGAAATCATGTTCCATTTTTTATGCTACACAAAATGCAAAATAACTAGTAAACACACTGTGTGAAGCACCTAAAAACTGAAAGGGAAATGATCTTGAATATATTAGATCTATGAACTCCAAACACATTCTCTACTGCTTTAAATTCCCTCCATTATTTTAATTTCAGACCCTATACAAACATAACAGTTCATACTTTTTTTTAGAACAGGGCAAGATCACAAGGAATTTTCCTTTTCCATTAAGTGTATGTACTGTACTCATTCCCCCTGAGACAATCGTGGGATGTCAAGGTTCAATTTATAATAAAAGTCAGAAATTTTTTAAATTGGTTTTACATTTCAAATTAAATCAACCAAGCCATTCAGCTTAAGCTACAAACAACTTCACAGTTATGTAACTACTGATAAGACTAAAAATAAATCACTGGCACAACAAAGAGCCATGGACCTGAAGTCAGATGACCTGAACTTGACTACACGGCTTTGAGTCAATCAAATCCCTTCTCTGGATTCTTAACTTTCCAATCTGTAACATATGTAAAATGAGTTGGGCAGGGGCCCAGACGTCAAAACTTCCTTCCATGCCCAAATTCTTCTGATCCTCTCCAGAGCACAAAATTCCTTCTTCTTAAAATATTAAAGCCAACAAATAATGAAAATGTATTCCAAAGATAAGTAATCAGATGTGTTTTAAGGATATGACTTTAAAAATTTAATGGGGAAGAAAAAGCATTTAAGATGCAATGAAAAAATGTGCTAGAAATAGAATATCCAACAATATTAGCACAGCTATTATTTAAGTAAATAGGCAGCACAGCAGAGGGTAGAGAGGTGTCAGCACGCCTGGCTGTCTGACCCGGGGCAGGGGCTCCATAAGTGGGAGAGCCGCAGCCAATCTGTGTTAATGGAGGTAGCTTCTTCACTGGGGAACTCCCTACATTATGAAATTGTCCAATAAACTATATTTGTAGGAAAATAAAATAATCTTGGAAAAATAGCACTAAACAGCAACAGAAGAGTCTGTTTAATTTGTTTTTAATATCTCTAATAAGTATTTCTAATCCTTCCATGAAAGCATATTACAGTTCTACAGTTTATTGCAAACAGATTTCTTATCTGTTGATATTCAAACTATAATACATATTATTGAATTATTGGCACTATTTACTCTACAGCACAATGGAGAATGCTTCTTTAAAGAAAAAAACAGCAACTCAGTGGGAAAAATGTCAAATAAAAGGTCCTTTCACAAAAAACAATTACATATCTATACCAACAGTTACATTAAAAGTACTAATTTCTGAACAGGCACAGGATTAAAAAGTCATGATGAAAGTTAGCCAGGTTTTGTCCAGAAATGTGACATATACTGCACAGTTTATTTTTTTAGCAAATCCTAGTTTGCCAAGCTTCAGAAGGGAAAAGTCTAAAAGTATAAGTTTCAGCGCTGTCCACGGAGCCAGTCTTCTTGCCCAGAAGAATCTGGTAACCGGTACTACTTTGCAAGAGAGCACACTGTCACTAATGTTTCTGTTGTTAATGAATCCATCAAAACAGCAACATTCATGTCCTTAAGATGCAAGGCCTAACAAGAAGCCTCCCACAAATCCGCTGGACACCACTATGTTCTGTTTGATAAATTCTGTTGACTGAAAAAAGAAAAAAATTTGATTAAATGCATATTATTAAAACAAATATTACCTGACATTTTCTAGCCTTATTCACCTTCACTGAAAATGAGTTCTCACAGAACTTTGGATGTTAGACAAATCAAATTTTAGAAAAAAAAGTACAAGCCCTTTATATGTACATTAGTGCAGGACCCTTAGCTTACTGCAAGGCACCTTGAGTATTGTTCAGCCTGTCCTAAAAGGCCATTTGTTAACCATCAAATCAAACAATTCACTTCAAAGTTCAATCAGCACTGAGTATTCTCACTGATACAGGTAAAAACCCTTCGAATAATTTAGATGACGGTCTTCAAGACTCACTGTGCCCCTAAACTCCCCCATAGACAAGAATATTTAACCTTACCTCTTCAATGATGGTATTGATTTCAGGTGCAGCTTTATTTGCTCTTTTTTTAATCTGTCTTTTTGCTTTGTTTACATCCTTTTCAACTCTCTTCCAGTCAACCTGCACATAGCCACTGTGACTAGCAATCTGGGAAAAGTTAACGAGATGATAAAATAGTATTAAACCAGTGAAATCTGCTAAGTCACTCATTAAAGTTCTACTGTTGCTGAAGTTATTAACTGGGTTATTAAACAGCTACTTACGTGTTTATGTATATCAGCATTACAGAATGCTACAATATAAGCATTCTAAAGCTACTCCTGTAACACTGCCTTTGGGAAGCTGGACATTGTGAAAATATAGACACATGAGTAACCAATTATTTACCGGAAGGAAAAAAAAGATGATCAAATCTTTCCTTAGAGCTATAAAAGCCCATCTTAAGCTAACTTATTTCTGTAGGTAGAACGTAAAAATGGGGCAAAATGATGCTGAATTTTTTCACTGCATAAATTCTTTAAGTACAATTATAAGCAAATGTGTACTACACACAAAAAGGAATGTAACAGGATAGAAATAAACCATTATATTTTTGAATGGGAAAATATTTGTATATATATAGGAACACTTTAGAATACTCAAATAAAATCAAAGAATCCGACAAGCAGTAAATAACCAAGCCATAGCATCTATTAAGAACCTCTGCTTAGAATACATTCTATGTAAATCAATTCTCTGGGCTTTTCAAATAATGAAAATATTTGATGTCATACACAAAAGATGATTCTGAATCCTGTATTTTCTTCTATCAATGTCACTCTGAAGAATGCATTTATGTACAGTACTTCTTTATTTTTTTTTACTATGTCACTAAAAACAATATAAGAAAAATATACTGTGGAGATCAAGTAAAAGGGCAAATCTTTTTTTGGCAGAAACTTCCAGATAGCTGGCACTTAATTGATAAGCTCAGTGTTTAGGAACTTGTCCAATCTGTGAACTGAAAAGATTTGCTACTTAACTCAAGTCAGGTTTTACAAGATTTATATTTGCTGCTGCATCTACTTACCACTCTTTGATCCATGTAGAGCCTATGAAGTGGAATATCCATTTTGTGCATGTATACAGTTATAATTTTTACTTATAGGTAATCAAAATGTTTCCTATATCAGTTTTCTTCTGCCAACTTTACTCAAGTGTAATTGTTAAAAATACCTTAAATTGCAAATATTAGCAACTCACAAAATATTTACCATTTCCTAGAGATGTATAAGGAGCTATAGTTATGTTAACAGTAGATGACATTCATATACTAGCATTTACAAAGCACTTTAAGATGCAAATGAAATACGCTAACATTTAAGCCTCACAATAACTCTGCAAGGTAGATGCTTTTGGCATTATCTTCACTTTTTTAACCAAATTTAGAACCTGAAGCTTAGAGAGACTAAGTAATTTGCCCACGACCACATCACTTGCATCTGAGGAAGAATCTGAACCCAAACCTTCCTATTGAACTAATACATTGTCATTATTTCATTATCTCCCTGTATATGCATACGTGTACAATAGCAAAGTTATGGATTATACTGCTTCATATACACACAAAAAAGTCAACATATAACTATAAAGACTGATTCTATAAGTCACACAATACATTACTTCAGTCATAATTTGTATTGTACATGTATTTTATATATAAAATACACATATAACCATTATACAGCTAGTTTTCTCATTTGATAGATATTCCAATCCAGGTATGGAAGATGTTAGCAAAGGTCTATTCTGGGAATATGGTAGAGTTACTAAGTAAAATATTTTCATTCGGTCATGGTATCTTAACATGGTCATTTAATAACCAAGCAATTGCCAGAAGATAAAATTTCACTAACCCTACCCTTGGGGGATGGTCTGGTCAAATCCTTGCTTTATATGTCCAAGCAGGGAGAGTCATGATCTAGTCTCAAAATATCTAACAGTATCCAACTCAGCCTCAAATCATAGCCAATACAGCAAATACAAAGTGTAGGCCAATCAGTGGTTCAGGTTTGACCATGATCAATTTGCATCAAATATGATATTGCATGAGCCTCAATTCATGCTCATAACTATAATCAATGTATATAAAATTTTTCCAAATTAGATGAAGTAACAAGATAAAAAAAAATGGTCCAGCTTCTAGTGCGGTAGAGAAACTATATATATTTAGTCATAAATAATTGTCAAATATCTGCCACATAATTTTTGACATGAATAACTAACAAGTTTTAGTATCTTAAAGCAATGTAGATCAGTAGATATTATTCATTAACATAGTCTATGGCTCAAGTGATCTGAAAAATCTTCAGCTTTAGCTGTCTTGAAGCAGTTAGTGCCTCAATGCTCTGAATACTTCCATACCAGGATGAGTGAATGAAAAATACTTATTAAGTGCTTACTATGTACTAAGCACCAAGGGCTTATGAACTGGCATACATGAATATTTTAGTAAGGTCCAGAGATTTCAATTGAGAAACCACAGAGCCACATCGATCTTAAGTTAAACAGGGTTAAATAATAAACAAACTACGTGTATATACTTGCTCATAAAGGGTATGAGGGATACAGACAACCTTCCCTTCACTACTACACTGTGCTGCCATATTGGTTTGTTCCAGAGAAGTGAAGTTGTATATGGAAATTGCTCAATCCCAGGAAACCAGGATTTTATTGAGACAGAAAAAAGGACCTGGATACTCCAGTTTAGGGTAAGCAAACCCCTAGCACCTTTGAACACTGTAATTATGAAAAGATTATGTATTTCTCTTCTGCATTTAGCAATACTAGATGGACTAGATGATTATAGGTATATCAGAATGTACATAGATGTGTACATGAAAGCCAAAAAAGCAGGTAATCAGGGCAAACCTGGGTTAGGGTTTTTCTTTACAAAGGATTATCCCAGGGACAGGAAAGAGAGACAGGAATTAAAAGGGGGCTGAGACTATGTGGCTACCTGGTCGGCCAGGGTAGGGTGAAAAAGTGAGGTTGAAACAGGGATCATTAAAAACTTAAGTTGAATAACGCTAAACTTAGGCATGGGTATAATTCCTTTGTGTCCATCTTTGCCTCTATCTGCATGGCCCATGTCATCCTGTGGGTAAAATGCACGTGCTATAATCAGCCCACATCACTATGTTTTTATAAGAGCTCATAATAGTTCTGAGGAGAAAGCTTAGCTATTAGAATATAAGAATATTAAAGACAAGTCATACTCAAACTGTGTATCTATCTATAAACCAAAATAAGTTTAATGAACCTATGAGAGTAGGTTTAAAAGAAATTAAACATTCTACTACTTCTCAGTTCCTCTCAGTTTGGTTTTCGTGGCTCCATGTTTATAGTGAAACTGCATTTACTGTAGATACTTGTAGATGCTTATGTTTTTACTTTAGTGACACAGGACAAACATAGGGAGTGAGGAAGCTGGAATATCAAATATGGATGCAGAATAATACATACTTCATGAATGGATACAGAATTTCACAGCTGAGATTGTTATTAAAAACAATTTCTATGGTGGGCCAAAAAAAAGGAGGGGCATCTCTCTCCTCTTTGTGACTCTGTGCCAATCCCGTCCAGTATTTTCAAAATGCAATACTTAATATACTGCAAGACATGAAAACCAGTTACTGGAAACTACTGTGGATCCAAGTGAAATGGAGAAAATGCCAAACACTTAAGTCATGACAAAGAAGTTTAAAAGATAACAATATATGTTCCAAAGTTTAGAAAACTCAAAAGTTTTCATGGAGCTATTTTGTGATTATCTATAAAAAGTACAATGACGTATTACTGGCTGCCTCTCCATTCATTCTCCGCAGCTCACGGCTCTAAAGAGGCAGCTGGAATACTCCTCAACGTCACTTCCAGATTCTCTCCCTACTTCCATCCCTCAGTAGCTGCTTCTCCTTTGAAGTTCATCTCTACCACTCTGCCAAAATCCTGGTAGCTGTTGTCTACAGACTTCCTGGTAACTCTCCTTCAGTAGGTTTCAGTTTAGGCTCAGTTTTTCTCTCCTCTCTCGCCCTCATCCAACGAAACTGAAACCAACTTCAAAACAACTTTCCTCCAAATGATCTCACTCAGTTCTTCAACCTACTCCATCTAACCTCAGCCACACTCAAAGACTTATATCCTTGATCAAGCATAAATGTACCACCTCCATGTTCAACAGCTCAAAACCCCTTATCCAACTGCAATTTATTGTCTTTTCACCTTTCTCTGGCTTCTCTTACCTAACACTACTCTTTCTCCCACTATGACCTCCAATCCCTTGACCCCTCAGTTCTTTCCTAGGCCATCTCCCCTCCTCCTCATCTTGACTCCTTGGTGTACCAATTCCACTCTACACTGTTCAGCGCTCTCGAATCTTTGGTCCCCTTATACCACCAACTATGCCCAGACACACTTCAGTCTTGGATCCCTCCCATTATTTGTCAGCTTCATTCCTATACACACACTCCTGAACAAAGACAGAGAAAAATCACTTAACTGTTCTGATTGGACCCACTACAAAACTTAAGTTACGCATATAATTGGGCCCTCACCACTGCTAGGCAATACTAGTTTGCCTCCCCCATCAGTTCCTACCCCAATCTTCACAGCTGCTCTTCCACACTTTTTCATTTCTTCTCAAACCTCCCATGGATCCCTCTCCCCCTACTCTCTCGGCTGAGGACCTTGTCCCATATTTAACAGAAAAAACTGAAGCCATCCGCTGTAAACTTCCTCATCTCCTATATCTGTAAACTTCCTCATCTCCTATCACTCAGGTGCCTTCTGACACTATCATCCCTGTCACTCCCTCTCATATGAGGTGACCTTACTCTTAACCAAGGTGAACTGCTCTGCTTATACAAGTGATCCCATTCTATCAACATATTGTCCACTCTCTGTATTTCCTATTATCTCACTTATTTTCACACTTTCCCTCTCTACTGGCTCATCTCCTACTGCCAATAAACATTCCCATGTCCTCTCATCCTGAAAAAACTCTTGCTTGATCTTCCAGCCCTGCTAACTATAATCCTATTTCTCTTCTGTCCTTTGTAGATTTAGATACAAATCCTTGAAAAGGCCCTCTATAGTAGATGTCTTCACTTTCTCTACTCTCACCCTCTTTTCAATCCTTTACAATGAGGCCTCTGGTCTTATCATTCCACCAAAACTGTTCTCATTATCTTAGTGGCCAAATCCAAAGGCCTTTCCTCCATTCCTCTGCCCCTTAACCTCCCTGTAGCCTTTTACACTAGCTCTCCTCCTTCATCCTAGGTTTTCGGACACCCTCTGTGCTGCTCTTTTCCTACCTCTATTTCCTTTGCTGGATCCTCCTCCAGATCATTCCCTCTAACCACAGGTGCCCCTTAAAGTTCTGTCCCACATCTTCTCTTCTCCCTCTACACTATCTCACTTGGTAATCTCATCAGCTTCCAGAGATTTAATCATCTTCAAAGCTGATGATTTTCAAATCTACCTTTCCTGATCCAATCTTTCCGCTGACCTTCAGTCTTTCATCTCCAGCTGCCTACTCATCTCAACATCTCAAACTGGATGTCCTATAAATTTCGTAATACTCAATGTGTCCAAATCTGAATTTTTTCTCCTAACCCACTCCCTTTCTTCCTACTCTCCCTATTACTGTAGAAATCATTACCATCCTTCCAGTTCCTCAGGCTCACAAGCTAGAAGTCATGCTGGATTCCTCACTATCTCTCACCCCCCACATCCAAGTTTTTGCCAAAACCTGTTGATTTCATCTTTGTAACATTTCTCCAATAGTCCCCTTCTCTCCTCTAACAATGCCACCACTGGAGCACAAGCCCTCATCATCTCATGCCTTATTGTTTTTGCTGCCTCCCAATCTCTCGCCCTCTCTAACTCAACCTTGCTGTAGGCTATTAAATCCTTTAAAACCCTGATATGTGGATGACAGGATGTTCTGGAGTTGTCAATACTCATTCCCAGGCATTTTCAAACGTCTGCATATTGTACTCATTCATCACCCTTAGTCTACTTTAACAGCCAGCTGACTGCTGTCCATTCCTGCTTTATCCTCCTCTTGGCTGTCAAACTGATCTTCCTAAGGCCCAAGTCTGGCTATGTCATCTCCTTATTCAGTCAACTTTAGTGGTTCCCTATCACCTTCAAGATCACATGTAAAGTCCTGTTTGACATTCGCAGCATGTCCTGACCTAGCACACCCTTCCAGTCTTCTTATACCCTACACTACTAGAACCTTTCCCCTCTAACTCTCCATAAATTCTGTAATCAGTGACACTGACATCCTTGCTGTTTCTCAACATCTTCCACCTCCAAGCATATATTACTAACTCTCCCCTATGCCTGGAACTCTCTCCTTGCTTCCTTTAAGTATTAGCTACAGAAGTCCCACCTCCTGCCAGAAGCCTTTCACAGTCCAGCCTCACCTCTGGAGAAATTCGTGGTCTTCCCCTCCCACAATGACAAATTAGGCCATCTCTTGTGTCAATTCTTACCATGCTTTTAATCACTGAGTGGGCATCTGTCTCAGACAAACCGAGACCTAGGGAAGTCCTTAGCTTACAAAGGCCAACGTCTCCCCTGCATCTGGGGCACTGCCAGTTGTCTGAACTTATGTCTTGCCAATGGACCCTCACTCTGGAAGAGAGCGAGGCTGATGAGGATGCACAGTTAATATGCAAGTCAAGAATCACCCTCCTGATGTGGAGAACACAGGATGAAGTACCCCAGCCTTCTGTCTGAGATGATCTCCAGCTTCTCTTGTCTATAATTTGTTCACACATAGTGCTATGTATGTGCTCTCCACTTATACCATGAATATATACATTCTATACTACAAAATTTTTTTTCCTTTCTTTGTATCACAACAGATGCTTAATAAATGCTTGCTGACTTGCATGTGATCTTAAGGGAATGGTCTTTATGCTTATATGAAACAGATATGGCTGTCTGTGTACTGATAGAGATCTTCTGAAAAGCCACATCTTTATAACTGTTTTGAAAAGGAAATGAAGAAACTTCATGATCACCTACCTGCAGGAGAAGGAAGCCGCCACCCACGGCAGTTGCTGCAAGCTTCCCAACTTTCTGGAATAAAAATCCCGCACACCTTAAATTTAAAAAAAAAAAAGGAGAGAGAAGAGAAATATTTCATTAAATTCTAGTTCTTTAGCTTTCCTGGGAGAAACATTAATTTTATTTGATTACAGAAAGATAGCTTTCCATTCTGTATTATGGGGTCCTAAATGGATTGTCCCTAAGTGCAGGATAAAAATCCCAACTCCTTATGATGGGAAAGAAGATACTGAACAAGATACTGCCCTACCCATTATTCAATCTTAGTTCTCTCTCCTGCAAAAGGCAGACCTGCCTCTCACTGTTTATGGGACACATCACTCTCATATCTAACTTGGCTCAGGCTATTGTGTCCCCTTCCTTAGGATGTTTTCTATCTTATCTCCCCATCTAAAGATTTTTCAAAGAGGTCCAGGTCAGTCCAGCTCCACCTCCTCCAAGAAAACCTCCAAATTTACGTAAATCCCCAGAGATCTGTCTTTGCTGAAACACTACTGAACTTCATCTCTGTAGTACATGGCAGCACTTAAGAAAAGGCAGAATGAGTAACACCTTCACACACAAGTCCTATCCATCATAACCTTCTATTATAAAATCTTTCTATTATTTTTCTGAAATGTACTCTTCCCTCATGATGACCTCTCCTCTCTTCACCCTTCTCAGTCTCAATCCTTCAGTGACACTCTTGGCTTCCTGGCTTCATCATCATGATTTGCCTGGATTAACCCCACCATCTTCTTTCCCCAATCCTATTCACATGCGACTTGTTCAGCAGATCAGGAGAAAATGGCACAGTCATATTGACTGGGTCAAATTTCTCTGATGCCACCTGGGCTCTCATTACAGCATGGATCAATCCTTTCACTCCTCTATGCATAGCAGACACTGTAAACCTTCTCTTCCCTGCTAAATACTTCTATTACCAGCCCTCCTACAATACTTTGATCTTAACTTCCCATTCAATTGTCCTCTATCCGGGTCTTAAATGGAGCAGTGAACCTCACTCATGGCAGTAACAGCCCTTCCACAAGTAATCTGCATCCATGTCAGCCCAATACTAGTCCGTCAAAACTCTTTGGGTCACCTTGTGTATTAACCAGCCTGGTGACACGTGTAAATGTGAGAAGCATACTATCTAAAAAATGATACCTAACAGAGTCAAGCAAAAGTCCTTCGAGTACTCCAACAGAGACTTCCTGATGCAGAGACGGCTTAATAACTACACTGAGTTAGCCAGTTTCCTCACCTGTAGAATGGGGAAAATAGTAGCACCACCTCTCTCGCAGGGTTTTTGTAAAGAAAATAAAGTGTTTTATGTGTTGTTATTTTTACATACTAAGCAAACCTACTTTTTAAAATAGTTTAGGCAAAAGAAATTTTAAGTTTTTATGCTGGGTAAACTTATTCTTTTCTTTAAGCAAAGATGCCTTTTTTATCACTTTCTAGTACTTGTTGCTAACCTTTTGTTCCTAGCTTACCATTCTGGAGCTGGTTTTAGGTTCTTATTTTTTGTAAATAGTATTTCATTTTTTCTATTTACATGTAAAGATAGTTTTCAACATTCATTTTTATGAGATTTTTTGAATTCATTATTTTCTAAGAAAATTAATTTGGTTTGTATAAAAATCACCTTCACTCACCCTTCAAAAATCCTCTGTTAAGCCTTAAGGAACTACAAAAGTATGGTAGTGACATCTGGATTTAACTATTGACTAATTTATCTCTAATTTGTTTAATCTTTATACCTAAGAATAAAGGAAAAAAAGATCCATTATAAACTCAAGATCTGAACCGACAACTGGCTAGGTGTGTGCTCATTATGTATTTCTTCATACATACTACAGAAAAGTGGTTTAGTGGAACTGAAGTCATTAAGACCTGGGTTTACAGCCTGTCTCTATATTCTCATCTGTGACATGGGCTAACAACACCTACCTCAAAATAAGATCATATATGTACAGCACTTTGCAAAATTTAAAACATCATAAAGATATTTGCTGTTAATATTATTCTCAGATATAATTTTCTATAATTAGTATAACATTTTGTCATCAATTTCTAAATTCTTTAACCAAAAAAACCCTACACTTCTTCAAAACACCAACATACGAAGTATTAAAAAACTCATTTCTCTCAAGATAAAACTATTTTTCCTGATACTAATAGAGCTAACTAGTAGAACCTCTTGGAACTTGGCTAAGGCCAAATTCTAGAGAAGAGCTATCTCAACCAAGTTTTTCCCTGTCCATGTGTTTAAATGATCTAGGACTATTTCTAAAAGTGTAGAAACAACATAATCATGCTGTAACGTTCATGTGGGCACAAAACCTGCAGCTTATCTTCCAACAATTTTCAAGTTAATTTCTTTTACTGTCACTCCAAACATGAACACTTTTGATTTTTCCTTATCTATTCTTATCCACCTACACATTGACTCAGATTCACATTAACAAAACTGTACCAAAATAAAGGAGCATGCACAAAGCCAAAAGAAGCAGTTGGGAAACTACATTAAAAACCTAGGCTGAGGCCCTAAGTTAAAAGGTCTCCTACATAACAGGATGAGGATAGTTTAAAACTAGTGCTTTCTTCTTCCCACCACAAGCCTATGGAATGAACTGTGTTCTTACTCAGTGGTCCACACCTATGTATAGTCACTTGTAGTCCAATAACAGAATTTGACACATGCAAAAAAAGAAAGGCAAGGTCCTCCTCTATTAAATGATCAAAGTGTTTGAGTGAGGATGTCTTGTTTTTCTTTTGAGCCCATCAAAGTTGCAAATGATGGTAAAGAAAACCTACAAACCTTGAACAGAAAGATCTAGTTTTACTAAAAGACATGACAGAAACACAGCGTTGCCCAATGCGAATACAAAATTCAAGATGGGCAGCACAGAAAGAAAAACACTAAGATCTTGTGGGGAAGGCTCCTAATTTATATGTCTTTAAACTTTACAGTATAACTAAGTGTCTAAATCAGCTATGTGTACAAAATAATTCAATTATATATAAGGCATTCATCACATATTAACAGACATTCCTATATATTTTAAGACCTCACTGTCAAAAAGGATCCAATCCAATCCAATAAACACTGGGCGTGGAGTCAGGAAGACCTGAGTTCAAATCAGGCCTCATTTATTAGCTGTGCGACCCTGGGCAAATAATCCTATTTGCTTCAATTTCTTCATCTGTAAAATGAGCTGGAGAAGGAAAAGACAAACTATCTTTGTCAAGAAAATTCCAAATTGGGGTTTTCTAGAGAAAAAAAACTCATCTGGAGGAGAGAAAAACTCCTCTGCCCCAAGGAGCTTAAAAAAAAAAATCTGACTTCAGACATTTAATAGTTGGCAAGTCTCATTTGTAATATGGGGATAACTGTACCTAACCCCGGCCTTGCTGTGAGGATAAAATGAGGTAATATTTGTCAAGCACTCTGCCCACTTTAACGGCTACATGCTCTCACTGTTATTAATATTGCTGCTTTTCTCCCCACTCCATCTGCCCTCAATTCCCAAAGACTGGCAATGTGCATAACACTGAGCTCAGTGTTGGGAAGGGAACAGTGAAACGGGAGAGGTCACAGGAAAGAGTGGACATTCTATTGAGGCTTTAACATGTCACCAGGTAAGCAGATACATAATATGAGGAGAGACCGCTAAAGCTAAAAAGATTAAGGAAGACTGACAGAAATTAAGGATTCTACAAAGCAGGATAGGGTCCAGCCTGGCACCAGTACAAAAGCACAGACTGGGAGAAGTTCAGGAAACAAGCAGAGGAGAATGGTCTTAATGTAGTGTGTGAAAGTATGTGAAAAAAAAAGCCTGCAAAGGAAGAATAGAGCCATAATGGGAAGAGCTTTAAATGCCAGATAGAAGCAGTTGTTTTTTATCTAAGAGGCAATAGGAGAGAAGGTTCTTGAGCAGAATAGTGACATGGTCAGGCCTGGGCTTTAGGAAATGATTTTAGGATGTGTCTGTGGAAGACAAGACTAGAGAGGGGACAGAATGGGAGCAGATGAAAGATGATAAAGCCCTGAAGTGGGAGTACAGCCATGTAAAGAGAGAGAAAGATATAAATGTGAGATGTGTGCAAGCAGAACCAGATATAATATGAGGAAGAATGAGGGAGGGGTCAAGAGTAACTTGGAGGTTACAAATAAAGTGACTGGAGGGAAGGTGCTGAGTAAAGCACAATAGAGAAATCTGGAGGGCAGATGAGTTTGGAGGGAATAGTTCCACTTTGGACCGACTGAGTCCCAGATGCCTATGGGCCATCCCACTGGAGATCCAAAAGGTAGTCAGCTGGTCATGAGAGCCTAAAGCTCAAGAAAGAGAAAAGGTTGGATCTAGATCTGAAAATCATCTGTGTAGAGATGAAAGAGCACCCAGTACAGACATCACAGGAATATCCACAATTAGGCAGCCAGATATCGATCGCTTAATAAAGAAGAGAAAGAACGGTTAGGTAAACAGAAATTACTAAAGGGCAGTGACACAAAAACCGGGGGACAAGGAGTCATGCAGAAGATGGTCATAGCCAAATGCTGCAGAAAATCAAGGAGAATGAGGAGTGAGAGCAGGCCATCACATTTAAACACTAAGAGACCTTCAGTGGAATATTAATTACTATGCTATTCTAAAATAATGATTTGGAATAATGTCTATGTCAGGTTTTTGATATGAAGGAAAACTGATCGATTTCTTTTTATCTTCCTCTCTTAAAAAAATTCTTTGTTGTAAGGGATGGCTCGGCTCTCTGGGAAGGAGAAAGGAAAAGAATGCAGGGGGAAATCTAGGCAACCTAAAAACAAAAGATGTGAATAAAAATCTATTTTAAAAGAGAATTAGTAGCTTTCAAGAAGAATTTTAGTGGAAGACGGTAAAGGACCAAAAAGTAGGTATAAAAAAATAGAGGTAAGGTTTCTTCTAGGAGCAGGGCTATAAAAGAGGAGAGATATAATAGGCTGATCACATGAAACGTTTTCAAAGCTGGGCAAACCACAAGCAAATTTATAGGCAGCAAAAAAAAGGTTGGAGAGTAGAGCCTGGATAGGGCAGGGTATAACCCCTGAGGCCTTGATGAGAAGAGACCAGCCTCTTCATCAGAGACAAAGAAGAAGAAAATAGGAGATGATGTCATGGGAGTTGGAGGTTAGAAACAAGAAAAAGAAGGGAACTCAGGGCAGAGCACTTCTGTTTTCAGTGAAACTCCTTTAGGGCCATCAGAGAATAAACAGGAAAGGAATGCTCTATGAAGCTAAAGAAGAGAAAAAAATGCTTTGCGAAAACCACTCAGGAGGAGAGCAGTAGACTAAATTAGGGAATAAAAAGCAGTCATCGAGCAGTAGTAATGGGCCTAGGCAGCAAGTTCAATGACTTTCTCCAAGCCTGGGCATTAGCAGGTAAGCAGTAGGCAGGGGTGAGGGTTGGTGAGGCTCCAGGGGCAATAAGACAAGAGGACAAGGCGTTATTTATAGGGTGCCAAGGCCAGAAACTGAGGAATGTTAGGCCAGAGAAGAAAATGAAGCTGGGGAAGCAGGGGACTCTGGGAAAAAGGTCAATAAGGACAAAAGGCAGGTTTAGGAGGAGTAAGGAGAGAGACAGAAGTGTAGGAAGTGACAGAAGAAAGCATTTCAGAGTCTGGATCAGGAAGACTGAACACTGGTGGTTAAGGTAAGGTGATGGGCATGATCATCTGAGCTGGAATAAAGATAAATATGGTGACAGGAGATGAGAAGGTTGATGAAATGGGAAGATAGGGGATGGCTGAGAGAATCCCAACTCAAGTTCTCAAGTATAAGGTCAAGATTTGTAGCAGAAAGACTGTGAATCAATTAATGAAGTATGTACTAGTAAATTAATACCAACAGGGTTTAGAAAGGGTGATTTATTTGGATTTTATGAACTTAAAAGAGCACCAGTTGCTGAGTGACAGCAGTAGAGGGAAGATCTCACTGAATAAAAGGAACCTCTCCTGGTCTAAAATATCAGGAGCTAGAATAAAAGGTACATATGATTTGGGTGGAAAGGGATGAATTATCTTCTGGGGAAAACCAGGTGTCCTGGAGTGCAAGAAGATGGAAAGTTTTGTTAATGACAATGGCGGTTGCTCAGGACCCAGTGGAAAGAGAGGGTAGAACCAGACAAGGACTCAGAGAAGAGCTGAGATGGATGGAGTGTTAACAGAAGGGGGAGGAGATTTCAAGAAGCGGACAGGTCATCTTAAATTACAGGAATCAGAAGGGAAATGAGAGTGTGCAAGCCAAAGGGTGAAGATATAGTAGCTTTTGGCTGAGAAGTCCCACCTCAAAGGTCCCTTGATTGGAAGAGAAGGAAACATCAGTTACCTCTATCTCAAACTTGAGGATAGAAAGAAAAGGCCAAGGTATTTATCTTAACATTGGCAAAAAGTTAAGATGATGTTGATAAAAGTTAAGTATGATGTTGACAATAATTTTTCCAAGACATAATTAGAAGAACGCTAAGTTTAGCAGTACTAGTGAAGAGATGCCCTGATTACCTCCACTATTCACTTAAAAGACCAAACTAAACTACTGTAAACCAAGACACCTAACACTGGTTGTAGATTAAAATATTACAATTATGAGTATTGGCTAATGTCTGTTTATTTCCATTGGCATATACCTTGCTTTATTGAAAAAGCAGCTCTTTGAAGAATTAGTAACTATTTTTTGGTCCTGACTTGTGATTTCATCTGTGAGCACTCCTTCTAAAAACTCAACATTGGAAAATATTCTATACTTAAAGCCTCAAACCATTTGTCTGCAGGCATCGAAAGGTTAAGGGTTCAATCCCTGCTCACACAGCCATTATGTTTTAGTCTTAAAATTCAAATCTCTAAGGGTGTCCTGCCAATCTACCACTCTGTTAAGTATAAACAAGTCTTAATGAATCAATGACATCCTACAAGATTAAAAAATGTTACATTCTCACCATCCAGTAACTCCACCCAACACAATCTGAGTAGCTACGGAGTACTTCTCTACAATAGGTCCAGAGCTGTGGCCAAATACACGGTTCCACCAGTGGTGTCTTCTTGCATATTCTGATAAATCGAGTACTTCATAAGAATCATCATCACTGTCATGTTCTTTCAGAGAGAAAAAGGAAAACACAGGCGTTAAATTCAGTCAAAAGCCAGGAAATGGCTTCTCTGAGAATGGTTTCTCTGAGAAGTCTTAAATTTTTATTTTTTTGTGTCTAATTCCAGATACTAGAGATAAATCTCTCTATGTCTATATCTACATACAAGATACATATCTGTGTGTATAAAATTTTGAGTTCCCACTGTAAAAAAGTGATAGCATCTCGAAGACTTACAGAAAGACTGAAGTCAAAGTGGATGAGGGAGGTAAGAGGTCTATGGAAGTGCCTGTACAGGCATCCGTTGGTTGATGGTAGGCCTTCCAGTAAGGGTGACAAAGGCGAGAATGAAGTTTCTCTTTCACCAGTTTCTCTTTCGCCTCCCATTGCCCAGACCCAGACAAGATAAACGCTGGTGGGACTGAAATAGACAAGGGAAAGTCCCAGGGATATTGACCAGGCTCCTCAGGAAGGGGAACCTCTGGGAGCAAAGAGGAGCTGGCCTTCTTGGAGGAGAGGGAGAAGGGGGTGGACACAGATACGAGTCTGGGGGCAGGGGAAACTACATTCAGACTTTTGGGACACGCTGTACAGA
>JAQQSK010000565.1:0-16845 GCA_028658325.1 Potorous gilbertii
GTGTGACCGTGGGGGGGCCCTCTGACCTCTCAGCAGCAGTGATGTATGCATTGCCTACTCTTAGCCTTGTTGTGAGAAAAGAACTTTGAATAATAATTATAATGGCATTTATCAAGCAACTTAAGGTTTGCAAAATCCTTTGCAAATAGTGTCTCATTTGATGTTCTAGAGGTAAGTGCTATGATCATTCCCATTTTTCAGATGAGGAAACTGAGAGAAATAGAGATGAAGTGATTTTCCCGGATTACGCTGTTTCTGAGGCTAGATTGAAACTCAGGTCTTCCTGACTCTAGGTTGAACACTCCATCAACTGCACCACCTGGTTGCCTTTGCAAACCTTGAAGTGAATTATTCCTTTATTTTCCAGATGGGTATTTCCGTGACTTTTTTGGAGGAAGACCCTGAAAGATTCCCTTCCTCTTGATGTATAGAATAAAAAGGCCTGTTGATTCCATGCTTTCATCTCTAGGATGGTTTTTTAAATTTTTTCTTAAGATAAATTGTTTATGGAAAATAAGACATTTCCTGAAGACCAAACTGAAGTTGGCAAGGGTCACTGATCATTTTTATTTCTCACCAGCTGCATTCTGGAGTCTCTCTCCTTTGGGAGCATCCCCAGCCTCGAAATTGGAATTTACCTCTTGAAAATACCTCCAGCACTGTGCCTGCTCCCTCTAACTGAATAGTAACACTTAGACCCTTCAGTTAAAGCAAGTAGCTTGGACAGCTCTGTCTTCATCGGTCTTCATTTCTCATTGAGCTGTGGGGACTCTAGACTTCTCTTCTTCTTCCATCATATACAGACACAGATACAGACACCTCCTCCCAGACACACATGCACACACATGCCCACACACATACACACACAAACACAGCTTCTTTTTTATGTGTTATCTTCTTCCATTAAAATGGAAACTGCTGCAGTCAAGTGCCATTTTCTTTTTGCTTGTATTTGTATTCCCAGTATGTAGCACCATACTTTGCACTTTGTAAGTATTTAATAAATGCTTGTTGACTTATTGACTGAACTTTGATTTTTAAAACAATATGCACAGCAGCTCTTTTGGTGGTGAGGAATTGAAAATTGAAGGGATGCTCATCAGCTGGGGAATGACTGGACAAATTGTACTATGTGAGTATGATAGAATAGTATTGTCCTATAAGAAATCATGAGGAGGAGGATACTCTCAGAAAAACCTGGAAAGGCTCACATGGGCTGATGCAAAGTGAAATTTACTGTGTACAAAGTAACAGCGATATTGTAAGATGATCAGCTGTGAATGACTTAGTTATTCTCAGCAAAACGATGATCCAAGACAACTCTGAAAGACTTATAATGAAAAATGCTATCCATCCTCAGAGAAAGAATGGATGGTGTCTGAATATAGATTCAGGCAAACTATTTTTACTTTCTTATTTTTCTTGAGATTTTATTTTGGTCTATGCTCTCTTTCACAACATGAATATTTTGAAAATATTTTACATGATGACACATATATAGCCTACATTGAATTGCTTGCCTTCTCAATGGTGGTGGAGGGTAGGAGGAAGGGACAGAATTTGGAACTCAAAGTTTTAAAAAGGAATGTTAAAAATAGTTTTACATGTAATTGGTGAAAAATAAAATACTAAATAGATTTTAAAAACCCAGTATGTACAGAAGATGGAAGTCAGGGCAGGGAACTGGGGCTGGTATGGGGATGGAATTTGATAGCGTACTAAGTGATTCGAATAATATATCAGAAGGACTGATGCTCAGACTGAGGAGGGGTGGCAAGGAATGCTAAAGAATGGATAATGTATGCTTTAACAGTTGTATTGGAAAGGAGAGGGGAGGAGAAGCTTAGACGAGGGAGGGGACTGCTATGTGGGTTGGCTAGGAAAATGCCAATGGAGCACAGAGAAGAAGTAGGCCTACTGTACTCATTCTGCATCTGTTTATTCTGTTAAGGAGGTGGTGGATCTCTTGAATGCAAATGATGGAACCACAATGGCTAAGAAGCCTTTAAAAATCAAGCTAAGTAGGGAGATATTATGAAAGTTTTATGGTTTTTCTTGATGAATTCAAGTCACCTGGCCCAGGTGAACTCTATCCCAGAATACTGCAAGAGCTGAAAGCTGTGAATGCTGAGTCATTGTCAATGATCTTGGAAATATCATGGAGAGCTGGAGAGAGGCCACAGGGCTAATGAACAGTGAGTGATGTCCTGATTTTCAAAAAAGGGAGGAGACTGCAGTCTTCAGATGACAGGTCAGTGAGTGACTTTGCTTCCTGGAAAAAAATCTAGGCAGTATTCTTAAAGGAATGATTGGTGAACATCTAGCAGAAAGAGTAGTGTAAATATAAAAAAAGGGTAAATGTTAAAAAGAAGGGTAACTAGAGAGAGTCAGGAAAATAACCTCAATCCCTTTTTTTGAACAAAGTTACTGGATGGAGAGATCACAGAAATGTCTAGACTCCAGTAAAGCATTTAACAAGCTTTCAGTCTAAGGAGAGGATGGAAATATGGACACTTGTTAATAATAGAGTAACATGAATTTGAGATTCATGAACTGAACTTAGCTAAAGGGACAGCAGCTTAGAAGGAGGATTGTAGAGGATTGTCCAAGGGGTCCTTCTATTCCCTCAGGTACCTAAAATACATCATAGATATAGAACTGGAAAGGACTTTAGGGGTTATCTGGTCCAGTTCCCTCATTTTACAAATGAGGAGACAAAGATCAAGGAGTATAGTGACCTGTTCAAAGTCAAAGGTACTAAGTATATGAGATAGGATTTGAATTCAAGTCCTCCAAATACTACTACTACTGCTGCTATTGCTGCCACTGCTACCACTGCTGTTACTATTACTACTACTACCACCACCACCACCACCACCACTACCACTACTACTACTACTACTACTACTACTACTACTACTACTACTACTACTTCTCCTCCTACTACCACTATAGCTGCCTGGCTGGTTGGTATTTATATAGTCCTTTAAGATTTTCAGATCACTTACATTCACTTATTTTCACTTATTCTCGCAATAATAGTGGGAGACAGATGTTATTATTGCCCCCATTTTGCAGATGAGAAAACTGAGGTTAAGTGGTTTGCCTAGGGTCATGCATCTGGTAAGTGCATGAGATTAGATTTGAACTTGGATCTTCTTGATTCCAGAACTCTATTCACCAAGTCATCTTGCTGTCTCTGACTAATCTCTATCTGCATCTACATATTTATATAAGAACATGTTGTAATAGAGGCATTAGCCACTGGTGACAGGGAGTTATTCGGCTCCTCACAAAGGGATCTTTGGATTGTGCCAAAGGAGGAGAGACTGAAGTGACTTTAATGACTAATTATATAGAAAGAAAAGCTTGGTGCAGGGGATGATGCACATTCTCAGGTATTTGAAGGGATGTCATATGCAAGAGGAATTTGATTTGCTTTGCTTGGCCTGAGGGATGATGAGCAGGTGATAGAAATTACTGAAAGGAAGATTTGACATCAATAGAAGTAAACACTCTCCAACTCTCTGAGCTTCTCACTTGAAGAAGAGGCTGCTCCAGGAAATATTGGGGTGGCCTTTAACAGAAGAAGTTTTTAAGGTAAGGTCAGATCATACCTTGCTGGAGGTGCTGCAATGGAGGGTCCCCATCAGGTATTCTTTGTCTTCAATGGCCTTAGAGGGACTTCCCACCTATAAAGTTTTGTGATTGTGCCTGCGTAGTAATTACTGTTAAAGAGTACAGCAAGCCCTGATGTGACCCCCCTCCCCCATTTGTGGCTTTTTCCTCTCCCCCTACATCTGTTCCAGCCTTCTATCGTTTAACCTTTCAACAACATGGGCAGATGATAGATGGGACACAAAACCACAGCATGATAATCTAAGAGTAGTGTCCAAAGTGCTAAGACTCAGAATGAGCTGAGTCTGCTACAGATCCTTGGGGTCTCAGGCTTCCCAGGAAATATGTTTCCTATTTGTACAGGTTTATGATAATTACACATTCCCTTGGGAAAATTAATTTTTACTCTTTTGACCTATGTTACAAGGCAACCAATGTCAGGATTTCAGCAAAGCATTTGATAATCCATGAACAGGTATCCTCAAAGCTCTTACTACATGCCTTTCAGTGTGCTAAGTTCAGGTAATTTGGGATTTTAGAACTCCAATATCATTGGTCCTCTTCAAAAATGAAGGACAAACAATAAGTTCTGGGAAGTCAAAGAAAAAACAAAAAGCATGACTGCCCTCAGGGAGCTTGTGTTCTAATGGGAGATAATACGTACTGTTCTAGGTTTATGAAAAATACAAACACAACCAATATGATGTGGGGATCCTGGTGGGGAAGGTGCCCACAGCTGATGGGGCAGGAGAAGGGCTCCAAGAGGAAGTAGCTCTTGAGTTGAAACCAAGGAATCCAGGGATTCTGTCCAGCACCCAAGTGCCAACACGTACCTCTCCACACCAACTTATCCTCCTTCTGTTCATACTTGTCAATGTACAAGCTCTTTCCCAACGCAAGTTGTAGGTATAAAACTTTCACTTTCGTCTATTGTTCCAGTGAAGGACAGAGCTTCTAGGAGGGGCTTCTTGTAGATTGTCACTCTTCTGTCCAACGTTGGACCATTTAGATGAATTTAGAAGTGAATGAAAGACCAGTGCCAAAGAGCTCTCATGTAAGACTTGAGATCTCCTTAGAGTGATGCTCCAGGGGGTTGCCCTTCCACTATGTCCCTGATTCTGTGCCACTTACCATCTTTGGCAACCTTTTAGATAAAGGTATTAAACCACGCAGCAGATGACATGAAGTTGGGAGAAACGGCTGATACTGGATGCCAAAGCAAGGTTCAAAACTACCTCAACAGTCTAGCAGAGATCATCTAATAAAATTGAATGTGATTGAGATTAAATAAAGGCCTTCACTTGGATATAAACTGCCTTTAAAAGTACAGGATGGATGGAGTTTGAATGGAAAACAGTGACTCTGCCAAAGAACTGGAGCTTTTAGTGCACTGCACTCAGTGACTTCTCAGAATCCCAGGTGCTGTCTCCTTGGGAAGTCTATGCTGCTGAGAAGCCTGGCAGATAGAAAAGCTGACTTGAAGAAGTGTATTTGACTCCAGCTTCAGACACATACTTACCAGCTGTGTGACTCCAGGCAAGTTGTTTAACCTGTCTTGGCCTCAGTTTCCTCATCTGTAAAATGAGGATAATACCGTCCCCTACTTTGCATGGTTGCTATGATGACCGAATGAGACCACATATGAAAAGTATGTTATAATGTCAAATGAGCTACCTAGTTCTAAAAATAACCACATTTTCATTATATCTCAATTGTTGGTGGTACAGTGGATAGAGTGCTGAGCCTGGAGTCAGGAAGACTCATCTTCCTTAGTTCAAATCTGACCCCAGACACTTATGATCTATGTGACCCTGAGCAAGTCACTTAACCCTTTTTGCATCAGTTTCTTCATCTATAAAATGAACTGGAGAGGAAAATGGCAAATCACTCCAGTATCTTTGCAAGGAAACCTCAAAATGAAGTGTTGGACACAATTGAAAAAAATGACAACCCTGCTTTTTCATGGTCTCCCTATTCAAGTAATTTTATAGTACTTAACCATTTACATGCTACACTACTCCTTTTCCCACCTCCCACACCTATTGAGTGTTTGTTCCCTAAGAGGTAAGCTGTTTTTTTTTTCTTCCAGATGCATTGCTCATAATGTCTTGCGTTGAAGGATGATTTGCCAGCTTTATGAGGCCTGCCTCCATCTCTGATCTTTGAATTTCCAGCACACACCATTGCCTAATGCACAGTTCCTACTTCATAAATGCTCATTTAATCCATCCAAGGCCCCGTTCAACCTTCCCAAGCCCACTGTTCTAGATTCACGATTTCACAGTTGTTTTGGGTGTCTGACTACCTACCTACTGCCAGGCAGCTGGTAGTTGATCTGGTGGAAGCCTGGCCACTCATGGAGTGCACCCCTCTCTCCCTGAAGGGATCAGCTCTTTCCAGCTAGGAAGGGTCTTTTTGCTCTGGGTATACTCTGCCTGCTGGAATCCTCTCTCTTTGAGGAGAGCCAATGAGCCATTTCTAACTGGCCTCTTTTACAGAAGGTTTCTCTAGTTCTCTCAGTGGGGACTCCCTGACTTCTGTGGGAGGAATTATGAACACTAATTTCCCCTCTCTCACTATGCCACAGTCTGCCAGGTTCCTTCTGTAGCCATGACAACCAGCATAGAGACCTTTTCATGTCCTTTCTAATTAAAAGAAAGTGATGCCATCCTTTAGATACAAAGATGCCCCAGAATGCTGACATTTCCCCTGTTGGAGTGATGGGATTGCTCTGAGATTTTTCATTCTCTTACCTTTTCTCCTTTGTGAACAATGGTACTCTCTTTAATGGCGGTTTATCACCACCAAGGTAAAGTCCAGGTCCATGAAACTGGGCAAAGCTAACCGGTCCATTTGGGAACTGACTGAAGGCTATGCTCTGCTTTGTTCAATGCTCTAACTGACTCAGAAGAACATGAGGAAAACAGATTGGGTGAACTGGTTCATTCCTGGGATTAAAAGGCTTGTTAGCTGTCTATTCAACCATCAGACCTGCAGCATCACACGAAATCCCGGCTGCCTGTATGTCTGCTGGGGTCACTTGCTGGCTATTGGGATTAACACCTGGTGATTGTGGTGCTAAACCTTAATTACTTTTCATTCTGGCTTAATAATTGTCATTAGGAAACAGCCCCTTTCTTAGACTTTCCAATTACTTGGCCGCTCCTGCTAACTAGCACCAAGGATCCTACAATTTCATGTTGTAATTAGTTATTATTTTCCTATATTCACTTTTAAACGAATGAAGATTTACAACTCTTTTAGTCCTCCTTTCTTTATCCTTTGATGTTGCGATTTTCATGAGACCAAACTGGGAGCATGTCAGCCTCCCTCACAAACACACCCCATCAGAAATGATGCTGCCTGTGTGACCTTGGAATTGGATGCCTTGCTAAGGTAGAATATAGGATTTGAGTTCCATCTGCCTCTCCTCAAGGGCACGATTTCAAGCTCTTGGTGCTCTGGAAGCAGCAGGGAGGGAAGTCATATATAAAGTAGAAGAGAGTAGAAGGGAGAGTTTATGGGATTTCTATGCTCTGATATTGACTACAGAACCTAGGGGAAAGAATGTTTGGTATTGATTGGAATATTTAGGCATTTATCTGGTTGTTAGTAGATAAGGAGTTTGCATATCTGTGATTAGCAGTAATCAGGGCTACTTACATATATTTTCCATACACTGGCTATAGAACAAACTTCTTAACTACTCTTATAAGAGAAATTCCTGGTGAATGAAAGGAATGAGGCAGGGAGATGGATAGAGGAGGAGAAAGAATGGTCCATTTAAGAAAGATCATTGGTTTAGCCTTCATGTAAATAATCTACCCCCTTCCAAAGGGTACCACAGTAGGTAGCTAGGTGGTACTGAGGATAAAGCCCTTGGAATCAGTAACACCTGAGTTCAAAAGCTGCCTTAGTAACTAGCTATGTTAACCTGGGAAAGTCCCTGGATATCTTTCACATTCCATTTTCTCATCTGTACCAGTTGGGATAATCACAGCATTTACCTTACAGAGCTGTTGTGAGGATAAAATAAAGTAACATGTGTAAAGGGTTTTGTAAACTTTAAAGTAGCTATGTAAATGAGGTTATTTTAAAATCTTTTCCCATAAAAGATTCTCTCTGATACTGCATGTAGTTGTGAAGATGACTTTGTGTTATTGGATATGATGTCAACATAGAAAAAGTTCTACCAAACTGGGAGTTTTGACTAAAGTCCTGGACATCAAATGCATCTGTTGTACTAGGAACAGCCTAACTATGAAGAGACAGGGAGCTCATAACTAGTAGTCATGGTGACCAGCCAACCGGAGTTTTGGTCATAATGAACCGTGAATCAGAAAGTACAAACATGACCCAAGCCCTGCATTGTCTCCTTACACTTGAACCTTGGTGCTAATAGAGTGGCAGAAAGGGAGCAGAGTATGGTAAGTAGATATCTCTAGTACCTAGACTGCTTAAAAAAATGTAATTTAGCCATGGGTCCTTGGTGTAATGGCTCTGTCCAAGTACCATTCAACTGAAAATTATTGGAGAGCTTGGACACCAACACCAATAGTCTCCAGATGAAACAGCTGTCCTCAAATGAAAAGAGAAGACCTAAGTTGAATCCAAATCAAAGGATAATTCTCTTGTGATCCTTGGAGAGGTCGAGAAAGGAAGTGCAGAAAGGAAACAAGTGCCTCCATTGGCAATAGAAAATATGATTTCTTTGGGCATTTGATTATTTCATGTGGAAGAATCTACGATGAGTTTAAGCAAGGAGACCACCATCAAGATCACTAAAAGTGGCAAGTGACCACCTCTTAGCCTCAGTTTCTTCACTTGAAAATGGGGATAATATTAGCCTTTACCCCAGGATTGTTAGGCAGGTCAAATGAGATTGATCTATGCAAAACATGTTGCCAACCCTATAGAACTATATACATGATGAGGATGATTCGCATAGCTCCTATTTGTCCGTCATTGTCAAGAATAAGGCAGGAGGAACATTCTATGGAATGTTTTCAAATTTCCTCTGAACCAAGTCAATATGTGCTTTCATTCTTGGTGGCATCTATAGGAAGGTAAGAACCAAGGATGATGTGACAAAAAACCATGAGTTAATCCAAAAGAGGTCAAAGTCTGTTAGTGGGATGAGAACCTTTTCATCTTTGCGACATCTTGTCAAGAATTGACTTAGAGTGTTGAACGTGGCAAGCACCAAGTGTCATCGCATCAAATAAGGCTGAATAGTCTGAAAAGAAAGGAAAGAAGAGTCAACTTAGGGATAATTTCAGAATCATTTCTGCAGAGAAATGAGCAGAAACTCGTTTACTCGGAAGAAACGGAAACTGTTTCGAGGGTCGGCGGCGGCCCCAGGGACCGTCTGACCGCGGACGTAGCCGTGTCCAGAGAAGGGGCCACCTTAGCCCTAAGGAGGCTGATGACAGACACAGGACTTTGGAGAACCGTCTTCTGGTGACAAGACCCTCTGTGGCTTGGAGAGACCCATCTGCCTCATGATATTGATGGTTCTCTATGAAGAGTCAGAGAATGGACTGAGTAGAAACGGTCCGAGTCAATTCACAAGAATGAATAAAGATGATGAACAGATACTACATTCAGTCACCATCTAGCCAGTTTGGCCCATTTAGGCTAATTATTGATTCAATGTATTGAAATCTAATGGAGTGGGGGTGAGAAGGGGAAGGCTGACCAGTGACCCTAGTCCTTAGGGACGTTGGGACTTGTTCTGTTTGATACAATCTCCTTTTGAGTACGGGCAGATCTTGTTTCTGGTCTGCTAATCTCCCGAAGGAGAGAGCCTTTGGTTTGTCTGTTGAGTCAGAACTGACAGACAGACAGAAGAGTCTCAGGGGATTTGGATTCTTTTTCCTTCCTAGATATGAGTAAACTTTGAATGAGGAAAGAGAACCTTGGGCTCTCCCTCTCACCGAGGATCATGCCCTGCTGCTTGTGAGAGTGGTACCAGCAATAGCAGGGGTAGGTTCCTGGCTGCTGTCCTGTGACTGATGAACAGTGGTTCTGATATTGCTTCTGATCCCATTATGTCTTTTCTTTATTTTTATTTAAAGTTTCAATGAGACAAATCTAGGCTTGATGGCAGGAAATCTTATCAATAATTTCAATTACCCAACAGAGTGAAATGACTGCCCAACAGATGATGAGGTCCTCCTTTCTGAAGGGCTACTCTTCTCCCTCTACCTCAGCAGCTATGTTTGTTCAATTAACATATCTTACATATATCATTCATATATTTATATATAAATATATTCTTATACATATATGCCAATATTTAAAACATATATGGCTATATTAGCATGTGTGCAGATGTGTATATATATATATATATATGTATATATATACATATATATATATATATACACATACGTACACACATATTTTTCTCTCTCTCACTCTATATCTAAACAGCACCATAAGTTTATTTTAGATTTTCTAAGGAAACGTGAATCCAAAGTGATTCACATATGCCAACTGTGAGCTCTTACAAAAGCTAAAATCATTGAGGTGCTTACTGGTTTGGGTATTGATGCAAACATACTAACATGGAATACTGTATGCTGGTTCTAGATACTATCTAGAGCCCAGGGAAAGATCTTCAACTCTCACCTTATATCATGGCTCTGTTGTTCTTTGCCTCCTTGGATTTGACTTGATAACATGCATAGGACTCATAGAACATTTAGAAGCTGAAGAGTAGACCCTGTTAACAGAAATTTTATCTCCATTCTTATCTCCAATCATAGTTATTATCCACACACCAAATTTCAAATTCAATCCTTTGTTTTCCTGGTAGACACTATTCTGACACACAGAGCAGAAGTTTCAATGGAATGGAGCACATTTTCTTCAGATGCAGAAAAACACTATGATTATTTAGAGGAGATCACTGGAAGAGGGGAACCACCACCTGGAGCTGAAGCGGCTGGGTTTTGTACTCAGATAGGAGTCTTCAGAAAAAAATATACCAAACATTGATGAATCTCTACACAACAAAAAACTACAGAATGTGCTCACATGACAATTGGTACAGTGATATATCCAAGCTTGAAGGAAGAAAAGTACCTCCAGAAGGCAGTATCCAATGAAGTTTTTCTCAAATCTTAAAAATGATGAGAGACTAAAGAGTCTCATGATAAAGGACAGAGCTAGTTGTGATAAGCCTGAATCCTGAATGTGATGAGTCCAAAAATATGACCCTACTAAGGAGACCACACCCTCTAAAGCCATTCTGTATTGTAAATGAATTTTACATTTCTCAGAAAAGGATTTTCTCTTTCCCCAAAGTAAAATGCGTGTATGGTGACCTTGAAACATTAAAAATGATAATTGCTAATGAATTAATGCTAAGCAGTGATGGTTCTTTTGTTGCAATTAATATTGTCAATGAAGAGGATAGGGAGTTGAGTGACACTGATAAGGATGATTATGACTTAGATGGTGACAATGGGGAGAAACATTATAATGAGGGCTCCAAAGGACTGTCCATCATGGGGGAGACTATGAAGATCATTGCTAAGTCATGGCTGCTTTCAGAAATTCATGGAATTTAATTAATTTTAATAAGTTAATGGGTTACATATTTTGTATATGCATGTGTGCATATGTATGTACATATACATATTCATGTAAATATATGCATATGTGTTAAACCTTACACACACACACTTACATACATCTACCTCTAGACTCTCTTCTGACCATCAGTCCAACATTTTCAATTTGGACTTTTCTAACTAGATGTTACTTAAGTACTTAATATAAGTACTTCCTGTGTACTTATCTCATGATCAATATGTTTGAAACAGAACTAGTTATCCCTTCCCCCACCCCCAAACTGCCGATCTTTCTCAGTTCCCTATTTCTGCTAAGAGCATCATCATCTTCCAAGTCATTTAGGTTAATAACCCCAACTCCTCACTCACATTCACCCCACACAATCCATAAAATCCTTTCTATCTCTACCTCTTTTACACTCTTTCTTCTCCACTCACAAAGCTACAACTCAGATGGAAACCTCTCATTCCTTCTAATCTGTACTGTTAAAATAGCCTGCTAATTGATCTCTTACCATTATAATCATTCTTCCCTCCATTGCCAAAGAGATTTTCCTAAAAAACAGGTTTGACTATGTCACTCCCTCCCATTCAATGAACTCCAGTGGTTCCCTAATACCTCTAGGATCAAATAGAAAATTCTCTGTTTGGCATTTGGAACCCTAGCCATCCCTACCTTTGAAGCCTTCTTACATTTTATTCCCCTTCCTGAATTATGTAATTCAACTTTACTAGCCTATTTGTTGTTCCTCAAATACAGCACACTATCCCTGCTGTGAATTGGCTGTCTCTCATGCTGGAGATGCTCCTCCTCACCTCCATCTCTTGGCTTCCCTGTCTTCATCCAAATGGAGCTCAAATTCCAATATCTGCTAGCACCTTCCCACAACACTACCTTCCTCCAGCTCTCTGCTGTCTGTATCTTTTGCAATTATGTATATGTACAACATATCCACACCTTCCTTAGAATGTGAGTTCCTTGAAGACAAAAGACACTGTTTCCCACCATATTTTCTTTCTTTTAACTTCTAAAAAATTAGTAATTAGTTTTTCCTGGGTATATGTAAAAACAATTTTTTAAACATTTGTTTAACTTTGAGTTCCAGATTCTCTTTCTTCCTTCCTCTCCTTCCCCATTGGTAAGGCAAGCAATTTGATAGAGGTTATACATGTGGAGTAATTCAAAACATTTCCATAACAATCATGTTGTGAAAAAAAACATAGACCAAAAGGGAGGGGGAATCTCAAGAAAAATAAAGTAAAAACAAAGTATATTTCAATCTGTTCTTTCTCTGGGGCTGGACAGTATTTTTCATCATAAATCCTTCAGAGTTGTCTTGGATCATAGCTGATCATCTTACAATATTGGTATTACTTTGTACTCAGTACATTTCACTTTGAATCAACCCTTGCAACTCTTTTCAGGTTTTTCTGAGAACATCCTGCTCATCATTTCTTATAACACAACAGTGTCCCATTGTAATCACATAACACAATTTGTTCAGCCATTACCCAACTGATGGGCATCCTCTCAATTTCCAGTTCTTTGCCCCCAGAAAAGAGCTGCCATAAATATTTTTTGTACATATAGGTACTTTCTCTTTTTCGTTTGTTATCTCTTTTGGGATGTAGAACTAGCAGTGGCACTGTAGGTCAAAGGGTATGCGTGGTTTTATTTCCCTTTTGGTATAGTTTCAATATGTTCTACAAAGTGGTTGGATCAGTTCACAGATCTACCAACAGTGCATTTATGTTTCGTTTTCCTTTTCTGTACAATTAGCCAATCTAATGAGGTGGTATTTCAGAATTATTTTAATTTGCATTTCTCTAATCAATAATGAGTTAGAACATTTTTTCATCTGGCTATAGATAATTTTGATTACTTCTTCTGAAAATTGTTTATATCTTTTGATCATTTGTCAGTTGCAGGATGGTTCTTACTTTTATAAATTTGAATCAGTTCTCTATATGTTTGAGAAATAAGGCCTTTATCAGAGAACCTTGCTTCAAATTTTTCCCCCACAGTTACTATTGCCAACTGTATTTCCCTCTATCCTATTCCATCCATCCTGCTTATTCTATTCTCTCTCCTTTCAACCTGTCCCTCCTCAAGTGTTTTGCTTCTAATTGCCCACTCCTCCAATCTGCCCTCCATTCTCTTATCTCTTTCCTTTAAAGTAAGATAGATTTGTATACCCAATGAGTGTGTATGTTATTCCATCATTGAGACATTTCTGCTCTCTTCCCCTCCAGTGTATACAAACTTTTTCTTACCTCTTTTATGTGAGATAATTTACCCCATTCTACCTCTCCTCTTCCTTTTCTCCCAGTACATTCCTCTCTCACCCCTTAATTTCACATTTTTTAGATATCATCCCTTCATTTTCAAGTTACTCCTGTGCCTTCTCTATATACACCTTCTAGCTGCCCTAATAATGAGAAAATTATGACTTACAAATATCATCCTACCATATAGGAATGTAAATAGTTTAATCTTATTAAGTCTTTTATGATTTCTCTTTCCTGTTTACCCTTTTATACTTCTCTTGAATATTATATTTGAAAATCAAATTTTCTATTCAACTCTGGTCTTTCATGAAGAATGCTTGAAAGTCCTCTATGTCTTGAATATCCATTTTTCCCCCTGAACGACTACACTGATTATATTAAGTTTTGCTGGGTAGGTGATCCTTGGTTGGAATTCTAGCTCCTTTACTCTCTGGAAAATTATATTCTAAGTCCTCAGATCCTTTAAAATAGAAGTTGCTAAATTTTGCTTTATCCTGACTGTGTCCCTACAATACTTGAATTCTTTCTTTCTGGCTGCTTGCAACATCTTCTCCTTGATCTGGGAGCAGGAGAATTTGGTTATAATACTCCTGGTAGTTTTCATTTTGGAATCTCTTTCATAAGGTGATTGATGGACTCTGTCAAGTTCTATTTGTTCTCTGATTCTAGAATATCAGGGAAGTTTTCCTTGATAATTTATTGAAAGATTATGCCAAGGTTCTTTTATAAATCAAGGTTTTCACACAGTCCAATAATTTTTAAATTATCTTTCCTGGTTCTATTTTCTAGGTCCTGGTTTTTCCAATGAGTTGTTTCATATTGTCTTCTATTTTTGTATTCTTTTGATTTTAGTTTATTGTTTCTAGATTTCTCAGAAAGTCATTAGCTTCCATTTGCTCAATTCTAGTTTTTAAGGAATTATTTTCTTCAGTGAGCTTTTGTATCTTCCTTTTCTATTTGTCCAATTCTATTTTTTAAATATTTTTTCACCTTTAGTGAGTTTTTGAGCCTCTTTTTCCATTTGGCCAATTCCGCTTTTTAACACACTCTTCTCCTCATTGGGTTTTTTGTACCTCTTTTACCATTTGGCGTAGTCTATTTTTTAAGTTATTATTTTCTTCAGTATTTTTCATATCTCCTTTACCAAGCTGTTGTCTCATTTGTCACGATTTTCAAGCATCATTCTCATTTATCCTCCCACTTTTTCCTCTACCTCTCTTACTTGCTTTTCATAAATGTTTTTTGAGTTATTCCATGCTTTGAGAGATTCTCCATATTTTTTTAGAGGCTTTGGATGTGGGTGTTTTGATTTTTTAATGTTCTTTAAAAATTTTTTTTCGTATTTTGTTTTGATCTGCTTTGTCACCATAGTAACTTTCTATGGCCAGATTTTTTTTTTCTGTTGTTTGCTCATTTCCCCTATTATTTGACTTTTAACTCTTTGTTAAAGTAGAAATTGGTTTCCAGAGTGGAAGGTGAATTGTCCTAAGAGTGAGGGGTTTGTGCAGCTGTTTTCAGAGATACTTCTAGAGACCTGTAAGTTTTCGGTGTTTCCAGGGTGGTATGATAGAGAGCTGCATTTACTACTCTCCTGGTCTATGCTCTTGTTTGGGAGTGACTATAAGTCCTCTTCTCTGCCCTGGAACTGTGAGAAGGGCCCCATTTCCAATTTGGCTGCAAATTCTGGTGTGTTACTGCTCCTTCTTACCCTGGGACTGCTATCCATGACTGTGACTGGGATCTGAGTATGGAAAAAACCTCAGAGTCTTGGGCAAAACAACAGTGCCAACAAAGAGACCCCTGTAATCTCCTTCTGACCCAGTTGTTTGACCCCATTCCTGTCAGTGGGCTGAGAGCTCTGGGAAGTTGCTACTGCTGCTATTGATTCAGTAGTTCCTGGTTTGCTGGGGCTGGAGCTGTGGGCCTGTGCTGGACTGTGCTCCATTCTCACCCCTGGGCAACAGACTTTTCCTACCAGTCTTCTAAGTCATCATTGGGATCTGTGGGATTCCAGATTCAGAGGTCTGGAAACTGCCACTGCTGCCACTGATTTAGTCTCCCTGAGTCCTTCTCCAGGTTTGTGGGGACCTGGTCTGCCCTGGCACAGCTTGCACTGGACTATACTTCTCTCTCATTCTAATGGAATAGACCTTTCCTGCTGACCTTCTAAGCTGTCTTGGGCTGAGAAATTATTTTACTCTGTCTTTTTGTGGTTTCTGCCTCCCTAGAATTTGTTTAGTGTCATTATTTTAAGGTATTTGGAGAGGTTTGGGAGATAACTCAGACAAGTCCCTACCTATACTCTGCCCTCTTGGCTCAGCTTATCTATATTTTCTTTTCTTCATATTCCCAGAGCTTAACACAATGCTGGCACACAGTAGGCATCTAATAAAATCTGGTTTAATGGTTGTTGTTATTTACCCACAAATGGTTTATAACTGTTTTAATGTATGCATTAGAAGAGATTTTTCTTCATATACATGTTAGACTGGACGACCTCTGAAGTCCCAACAACTCTATGAAAATATGGGAAAAAATTCCTCTTTAAATTTCTAGGAGTAATGACTGTTATTTAATTAAAGAAATTGAAAGGATTAATAAAATCAAAGATATAGGAATCTACTAGTTTGTCATCTCCACAAAGGCAGGAATTTATTCTCATTAATATTTTTGTATCACTTCCCCTTCTTGCCCCCTTTAAAACTATGCACTGAGATCTTTAAGCAATGAGTGAATGACTGATTCTCAATTGCATTATGGTGGAGGTTTCTTGTGTAGGTAGGAAATGGATGAGTTGGATTCTATTATCCCTTCCAAGTGTGAAATTGGGTGATTTTCTGATTAACTTATCTCTACATACCTGCAGTAAGGTTCTTAGGGGAAAAAGATGCTTTAGGAAAATTTGCTGATTGGATTTACTACAGGTTCAAAGCTGCCTTAAAACTAGGCACAGTGGTTACTCCTGTTGTCATGAGGGGCCATGACAAAATTGCAGGTCCCTGTCTACTTCCTCTCTGTTGGTATCCAAGTTATCTGACTTCTTCCTACCCCTTGGCACTCTCTGCTTTGCAGGGACTTTCATTCACTTTGTTAGGGTAGGTGCCATGATATTGAGTATTAGATCTCTTTTTCTTGGCAGAGAGGGATGGCTGGCAGTCAAATCATCCTTCAGCCTTTTGGGGACTGTGCCTTGCTCATCCATGATAACACCAGCTCAAGCTTGGCATCTTAGGCTATGAGGAACATATCATTACCAGCTAAGTTGCATCATAATCATTTCAGGGAGAAAGTGAAGTGTTCAATGGAGAGCCTCATCCTCCCTGAAGATGCTCATCAGAGAATTTCATCAGTTGACATC
>JAQQSK010000566.1:0-16786 GCA_028658325.1 Potorous gilbertii
ATGAGGTCACAAACAGTAGGACCTGACTGAAAAATGACTAAATGACAAGAGCAAATTTCAACTAGACTCTCATTATGGCAAGGCACTCCTATTATACCTTCCTAATAAATTCACAATCTCACTCACCACAGAGGCTCTTCTAAACCTTTTCAATCCTCCTATGGCTATTCCTCTTCCTACTTTCCCAGCTGAAAACCTTGCCTCATATTTTACTTAAAAAAAATTAGAGGGTATTCTATGAGAGTTCCCTCTTCTGTCTCCTCCTCATTTCACATCACTTAGATGCTTTCTGCCACCACCTCCTCCCATACCCCTTTCTCCTAGGATGAGATAACCTTTCTTCTTGCCAGGGCAAACCCCTCTGCCTGCACAATGATACCATTCCACCCCATCTTCTCCAACAGATTGCCTCCTCTATTGGCCCCATTCTTTCACTTATCTTCAATCATTCTCTGTCTTCTGGCTTCTTCCTTACTCTATAAACAGGCCCATGTTTCTGCCATCCTCAAAAAACCCTCACTTGATCTATTTCCTCTAACTATCATCTTTCATCTTTCCTCTCTTTTTGTGCTAAACTCCTTGAAAAGCCTGTCTATAATTGATGCCTCCATTCTATTTCCTCTCATTGTCTTAATTTCAGACTTCAGTATTTAGTAGAAACTGCTTTTCTCTAAGTTATCAATAATCAATTAATTGCCAAATTCGATGACCTCTTCCAATCCTTGTCCTTTTTGACTTGTCTGTAGTCACAGATATAGTAAATCACCCTCCTTTTGGTATTTTTGGTATTCTTTTCTCTCTAGGTTTCTGTAACCCAACTTAATCTTGGTTCTTCTTGTGCCTGTCAGGCCATTCCTTTTAAAACTCTTTTCCTGTATCTTTATCAAGATATACCATTATTCTATCCTAGACTCTCTTTTCTTTTCCTTCTGTACTATTTTACTTAGATCAGAAATACAATTCTTTGTTTAGTATTCAAAGATTTTCATAACCTAGTTCCCTCATCTCTCCCTCTATTTATTCTACGATTCAGTGACATTATTTTCCTTACAATTCTTTCCATAAGCTACTCTGATTGCAGACATTTTACTGACTGTGCCCCAATGCCCAAAACTCTCTCCTTCTTCTTTTCTGTCTCCTGGCTTTTCTGGCTTCCTTCGAATCCAAGCATAAATCCAGCTTTCTACAAAAAGCCTTTCCTGATCTAACCCCCATAATGCTAATACTTTGCCTCTGCTGATTATTTTCCTTTTTATCCTGTATATAGCTTGTTTCTACATAGTTATTTGCATATAGTCCCCATTCGACTTAGAATTTTTTGAGAACAGTGGCTGTCTTTTGCTTTCTTTATATCCCTAGAGCTTAGCACAGTGCCTGGTGCATAGTAGCTGCTTCATAAATGCTTGTTGCCTAACTACTGTTTTCCCATTGCCTGTATGGAGCTTTTTTGCATAATAAGAGTTTAATAATAGTTGGTGAATGAATGAACTGAAGAATATTAAGAAGACTGTTGTTCTTGGGATCAGAAGACCTGTTTTAGAGTTCTGGTTCTGATCTTATTTGGCTCAGGACCATGCACAAGTCATTTAAAAATCTTTCTTTGTCTTTAAAATGGTTATGATAGTACTTGCACTACCAATTTCACTGGGGTGATGTGAGATACGTCTTTTATAAACAGCCAAGTGCTATAGCAAAGGAAGTTACTAATATATCATAATAAGGGCGACAATGATGAATAGACTGACAACTCAGAGCAGAATATCATCTCTTCAGTTTTATACTTCGATATCAAATAGGTGAGTGCCCAGTTTTAGGAAGGACCTTGGACATCTGGAGTGCATCCAGAGGAAGGAAACCAGTTCAATTCAATTCAGTGCCACACATGCCAAACCAAGACAAGCCAGTCTATTTCAGTCTAGTCTAATCCAATCCAACACATCACTGAGCACATATTATGCACAGGAAGGCACAAGGCTAGACTTTAGGAACTTAGTGAAAAGTGAAAAAAAAAAGTCTGTGCCCTCAAAGAAATTATGCATAATGCTGTTAGGGTGATCTCTGGTGTTCAAGATGCTAAAAATATTGGAAATCGTGCCAGAGAAGGATGAGTGGAGAAGCCAGTGGTGTTTAGTCTGAGAGAAGAAGACCTATGTGGGATAGTTGCTTTCAAGTATCTGAAGGATCATCAGATGAAAGAAGGCTGAAACTTGTTCTATTTGGTCCCAGTAGGCAGAATTAAGAGCAATGGATAGAAATCGAAAAGAGGCAAATAGATTTTGGCTTGATATTTGGAAAAGAAAATATAAACATTTCAAATTATTCCAAAATGGAATGGCTTGCTAGATGAGGTACTGAATTCCTTGTTATCTCTAATTGAGCTTGAAGGATTCTTAGATGTTCTTAGTCTAATGCCTTCATTTTCACAAAGAAAACATTGAGGCTGTTATTTTCCTCTAGTCACCCTGCATGTAAGTTGTGAAACTTCAAATTTATGTTCTTTGACACCAAATTAAGTTCTCATTCCACCATACTACCCTCTTGGAGACCTGCACGCAGGGGCTTCCTTTAGGTTCCAACCAAAATTTAAGTCCTAATTAAAATTATACAAGATGCCTTTCCCTTCTTAGTTTTGTGCCTTCCCTTTTAATTTGTTTCATATGAATCCTGTCTATGACTTGTTTGTAAGTATTTGTTTGCTTTTGTCTCCCTTGTTAGATTGTAAGCTCCTTAAGGGGAGGGGTTGTTTCCCCTTCTTTGTATCCTCAGTGCTCAGCGTAATGCTGGTCATATAGTAGATGCTTAATCAATCTTTATTGACTAAATTTTGAGAACATTAAAAAAGTCTTGATGCTTCAAGCTGGGGTTGCACTCAATGGACTCTGAGATCCCTTCTAATTCTATGCTATCATAGCATCCTCATACCATCCAAGGGCATGAGATCGATCTTCGCATTTGGCGAGTGGATATTTCCCACAATATGTGTTGATGACTCATTTAAAACTTACCCTCACAACTGGTGGGAGAAAAAAATCAATTCTGTGATCATATTTCATTTTAATAAATAATAACAGCAGCTAATATTTATATATTGCTTTCAATTTTGCAAAGAGCTAACTAGAGCTTCACACCGGTCCTCTGAGGTAGTTCTCAGAAATACAAGAGGAGGTATGGATTAGTGAATGAAGTGCCAGACTTGGATTCAGGAAGACCTGGGTTTTAGAATCCTGCCTCTGCCTCTCCTCAGTGGTGGAGCTGAGGCAATTACTTCACATCTTAAGTCGTTGTGTCCTCATCCACTAAAGGATACAATAAGAACATCTATTAAGTAATATTCTCTAGAGTAATGGGCTTTGCAAGTCTTAAAACTCTATATTGTCCCCATTTTGTAGTTGAGGAAACTAGGGCTCAGAGTGGCTAAGTGGTTTTCCCAGGGTCACCTTCCCTCGATGGACCTTGAAACAGTCTGTCACACCCCCATGCCTGGAATGCTCTCACCTCTATTCTGTTTCTTAAAATCCCTCACTTCCTATGACCTCAGTGCTGCCTCCTACAGATGGTTCCCCCAAACTGGAAGTGACTTGCCTAAAATGTATGTGCCTATTGGTATAATGGATAGAGCACTGGAGTTGGAGTCTGGAATATGTGGTTTCAAATCCCATATTAGGCATTTCTTAGCTGTGTGACCTTGGCCAAGACACTTTACCTTTCTGTGCTTCATTTCTTCTTGAATAAAATTGAAGGGTTGGACTCAATGTTCCCACCTGTCTTTTCTTGCTCTAAATCTACGATCCTACGATTTTGTTGAGGTCAGGAACAATACTTTTTTAAATTTCTACTCTAACATTTACAGGTATACAGTAGATATCTAAAACTATTTTTTAGATGACTGAAGTATCTGAGGTAAGACTGTAACCCAGGTCTTCCTGATTCTAATCGTTCAGTCAATAAAGACTTATTAAGTACCTACTATATGCCAGTGTTATGTGTTGGAGGTATAAAGAAAGGCAAAAATCCAAGTCTGTTTTCAAGGAACTCCCTGTCTAAGGGAGGAGACAATATGTAAATGACTATGTCCCAGACAAGCTATATACCAAGTAAACGGGAAGTAGTCAACAGAGGAATGCACAGCAGTCATGGAGAATTGGGAAAGACTTCCTCCAAAGGGTGGAATTTTAGCTGAAACTTGAAGGAAGCCAAGGTACATTGGAGGTAGAGATGAGGAGGAAGAGATTTTCTGGTGTGAGGGACAGTTCAGTGTTCAGTGAAAATGCCTGGAGTCTTGATGGATTCAAGATGGAATGTCTTGTTTGAGGAATGACAAGAAGAAAATGTCACTGGATGGCAGAGTGTAACAGAAAGGGATGTGTAGGGGTACTTGAATGAAGAGACTCTCTGTACTAGTTCTGAGCAGCACCTTCATTGTGACTACTACAGTGTGGCTAATACAAGGCCAAAGAATGACTTAAATATTTAAATGATGTGGTTACATGTGGTCACACTATGTGTCAAGAGTGGAACCTACACTCATTCCAAGGTTGACTGTCTGTCCACTCTGCAATGTTGTCTGTCCCTATGTGCCCTACGTTTTTAAAAATGTAATGTGATATTCCCTGCTCCCCGAAAGAAAAGAAAAAATTGATTACTTCATTCCCTTTCCTGTCCTCTTTTAAGCATTGAGTATACGTGCATACCTACATACTTACATATGTATATATACAATATATATGCATATACATGTGTGTACATGCATGTATGTTACATACATGTACACAATATACATATACACACATATATATGTATATGTATATCTACATCTATCTCTTTCCGTCTTGGTCTCTGTCTCTTTCTATCTATCCATCTTCATCCAATTTGGAACAGATAGAGTGTAAAGGAATGTATAAAGCCTGAAAAGGAAGGTTGGAGCCAGGTTGTAAAGAGATTTAAATGCCATACAAAGGAGTTTGTATCTGATCCTACAGATAATAGGGAGTGCTTATTGTTTAATCATGTTTGGTCCTCATGGCTCCATTTGAGGTTTTCTTGTCAAAGATACTGGAGTCGTTTGCCATTTCCTTCTCCATCTTTCCGGATGAGGAAACTGAGGCCAGCAGAGTTGCATGACTTGCCCAGAGTCACACAGATAGTAAGTGTCTGAGGTCTTCCTGACTCTTGGCCTGGTGCTATATCCACTGTGCTACTTAGCTGCCTGACTCTCACCGTGGCTCCAAGGAGCTGTAGCATGTGCACCAATCATACCCTGGTAAAGTCACCTCAGCAGATGGGCTAAACCATTCTGAGGGTAACTGACAGGCCTCAAACCCATCAATGAATTAGGAGGCTGTCTACCCTAAGCATATGAAGACTTCCCCTGGTGGAATGGGTAGATGAGAACAATTTGTTCCAATGGCCATAAAGGTGGCTGAAACAAGTGCTATGAAGCATTTAGAGCTTGTTCAGACATTAAAGATGCCAAGGTCATCCCCCTGCATCTCGGACCATCACCAATAATCTTGACTTTTGTATGGCCATTGGACTTTGGTGACTCTGGAAGAGTGAGATTGATGACTTTGTGCAATTCTGCCTCACTTTAATTCAATTCAGCACAAGCCATCACCTGTGATGTCACTGATCCTCTTCAAAAATGGAGGACATCTATCTATCTATCTTGTATATCTGTATTGATGTGCATGTATATATGTATATATGCACATATATGTGTGCATATGTATATGTGTATATGAAAACACACACATATACACACATAACAATAAGAAATTCACATTCTGTCTTCACCTGTTTGGATATATGAACCGGAAAGGTCACTTTGATTGGCATCCACAGAGCATCTCAATTCCTATACACAGTCAAGGCAATCCAGAAAATCCTCCTTGGTTTCTTGAGTGTAGCCTGAATTGTGATATGCCAACTTTGTTTGGCTTCACCCTCTCTTCTTGACCGTTGACTCTTCCCTGGTGTGTTCTGTGGCTGGAAGATGCTGGGTTAGTAATCCTTATGGCCATAGAATTTCAATAATTTTTAGCAATGGGCTTGTGACATCAGAAGCATGAAATCAAACAGATCTCAACACTGTGGGGGCCCTATCCTCTTCCTATAAAAGCCCTGACCCTCACCCACACTGCTGATTTGTCTTCTTTTGTGAGTTGGTGTCTAAGCATACATACACCTAGCTGGGAATTAGGAAAAGTGCTGAAAACACTGGTGCTAAGTCAGAAAGGAAAACTCTTACAGTATCACGATTTCCTTTCTTCTCCTGTGATACCTAAAGACTCAAAACTTGGCTCCTCTTATTTACTGAAGTGTAGATTTTTTCCTCCCTTCTATTGATATCTAGCCATACTCTTATCTCTCTGGTGACATGAAGTAGATGTATCCAATATTCCTTTCACAAGGTCATAGGATCATGTATCTAGAGTTTGAAGGAGACTCTGAGGTCTTGACTTAATCTTCCTATTTTTCAGACACACAAACAAAACGAAGTCAAGGAATAGTAAATATCTTACTCTAAGTAACAAAGATAGCATCAGAGGTGTGATTTGAATTCAGGTCCTTTGACTCCAAAGTAGTATTCTTTCCACTTTATTGTATTGCCTACTAATTATGTTTCCAAGCATCTCAAATTAAACTGCCACATCTTGGTTGAATAGGGAAATGGGCAGTTATACTAAAAGCCTATTACTTTAGTGTTACTGGTAGCCTGTCTCTTTTGGAAACCACTAAATTATCCAAAGACACTAAACTGAGCTAGAGAAAGAAGGTTCAGAGTTCGGGGAAAGTGAGATTATAATGTGCTTCACTTCTCAATTTTTACCACAAGTATATCCATCATCATCTGCCTCATGTCATAAGATTTTCCCAGGCTGGATGTAGAACTCAAGATCATAGGCCTTCCCTATATTTACTCAACCCAGATATCTGAGCAAGAGAAGAAATAATCTCCCCAAACATCTTGGTCATTGTTCCCCCCACCCCAGATGTGATCAGGCAAACTGGTCAACTCGATTAAGTATCTAGCCATGTGTAGTCATTAGTTGTAAAACTGTGCATGTAACACTTCGTAATTGACATGCAAAGCTGTTTGAACCAGGGAATCAGTGATTTTCAATTAGTACTAAATGAGAGATGGTTTGATGTCAATTAATATTAAATAATCATAACTGTATAGAATTTATTCAAAGGAGTTGAGGCCATAGAAAAGCAGACTCTACTAAATGAGATGATATCAAGGGGACTTGATTGTAATGGTCAAATGAATTATAGAGCTCATATTGTTACATGGGGGTAATTATAGTATATTCTAAGAATATGTTTAATAACATCAGTGGTCATAATTTTTTCTTTCCCAACTATTAATTTTCTCATTTTGTATCAAAGTTTCTCCTCTATATGAAAAGATGAACCTCTTACATAAGCCCTGTTGAGAAATAATGGAAAAATGACATGTTATATGATGTAAAGAGAAAGAGAACAAACCAGAAATGGAATTTTCCTAATAAAGTGTTAAGAAAGAGATCAGGGAAAGCTATTGAGGAGAAAGCCAGAAGGCTGAACTGGGGGAAAAAGAGTGAAATGGTTTTCTCTCCTTTTCTTCTTTGGGAACAAATGAGGAAAGAAAATGGATATAATCGACATTAATAATAAATAAAAATACACATTTACATGTACATACATATGTGTGTACACACATGTATATGTGTGCATGTGTAATCCTACTCCTCTGCCCCTCCTCTCTTTACCTAGTCCAGACTGCAATTAAAGAAAGCTTAATAAAGACATAGAATCTGAGCTGGGTCTTTAAAGAAGATAAAGATTCCAGGAGATGGAGAGGATGATGAAACACATTTCAGGAATGGGTCCTGATGACCTTGAACAAGTCCCTTAGCCCCTCTGAGAATCATTTTTCTTATCTATAAGTTATAAGGGTTGGGAGAGATGACTTTTGAGGTCATTTTTTAACTCAGTAACTATGATTTTATATTTATATAAGTGTAGAGAAAGGACAGATGTTAAACATGTTATGAAAGAAGAAGGACATGGTCACTGTTGGAAAGAGGAAGAAGTGGTAAAATATTTAAGAATGACTCCAAGGGTGTGAGCCTGAGTGATTGGAAGGAGGTTGGTATCCTCAAGAGAAATAAGGTTATTTGGAAGATAAGTAGTTTTAAGTGAGAAGATAATATCTGTGTCTAGCCTTAGGTAACTTAGATGGGAGGGAAAGATTGGAATGTCAGTGGAATATGAAATTACCTAGTCACTTCATTCATTGTGCTACATGCCTTGAATGGCCAAGAGAAGTAACTTGGGGTTCCCCCATGCTCCCCCATGTTATAAAAGGAACTTCAGTTCAATTAAATATGCTTGAATTTAGCAAATATTAAGCACTTAACATGTACAAAGTGCTCTGCTAGGTGCTATGGATACAAGGAGAAAAACTCAAACCTCAGGAAGGTTTTTTATTTTTTAACTTATTTTATTTTTACTTTATTTTTAATTTTATTTTTATTTAGCCATTTTATTTTTACTTTATGTGGAATAAAAGCTTCCTCATCCACAAGAGAAGGAGATTGGGGCTGGAAAATAAGTTGTGTTGGTCTCCATGCACATAATTATCCTACAATCAATAGGATACAATCATTTCTTTTTTCCTGAGTCCCCAAGTCTTGCTTGTATATAGGGATAGGCTTTCACTTTGCACCATAAAATTTGATCTGATGGAGGGAAAAGATTAACCCTGCATAATAAGTAGTTTGATAATTTTCCTTGATGGGAGTCATTTATTGTACTCCTATGAGTTTATCAATATGTACAGAAAGGGAATAAGTATTTATATAACACTTGCTAAATGCCAGGCACTGTATTGAACTTTTTTTATTTTTAATAGAAGTTATCTCAATTGATCTTCGTAATAACTCTGTGAAGTAGATGCTGTTATCATCTCTATTTAACAGGTAAGCAAACTGAGGCAAACAGAAGTTAAGTGACTTTTGCAGGGTCACATAGCTAGTAGAAGTCAGAGGGGGGATTTGAACTCAAGTCTTCCTGTAATGGAAGAAGAGCCAGGAGTAGACAGACCAGAGATCAGGATGAGAAAACGATGCAATCATTCCATCCATGAGTGGCCCTGGGCAAAGAGTTTCTTTCTGGGTTTGCTTTATCCTTCTGTAAAATAATAAATAGCATTGATACAGCTCCTTAAAATAATACTTGATGTAGATTGTCTTACTTGAGCCTCTAGAAAACTCACAACTTGGTGAAGCAGGTACCGTTGGTATCATTGTCCCCATTTTGTAAATATGAAAACTGAGGCTCAGAGTTTAAATAACTTTCTCAAGGTCACATAGCTAATACATGTCTGAGGTAGGATTTGAACCCAAGTATCCCAGGGTAATCTATCTAGAGCTAGAAAGGATGATAGAGGCTATCTAGGCCAACTTTTATTGCACTCATTACACAGATAAGGAAATAGGTTAAAGAAAAGGAAATGACTTGCCCAAGGTGATCCAGGGTGCTTCTGAGTCCAGTATTCTATCTTCTGTACCAAACTGCCTCTTTAGACTGGCAACATTGGACAGGCTAGTGGTCAAGGTCTCCTTTAACTCTGACATTTCATTTCTTTATGTTACCACTGACAAAAATTCAGGAAAGATAAATGGATATCACTTATCAAGGAGTAGCCTGCAAGTCAGAAGAAAAATTGCACCTCCTTGCTTGGTCCCTGAATCTAGTGTGATCTGGAATCACTTAACTTTTCTAATCCTCCAGTCTTCATCTGTGCATTAGTTTAGCATTCCTCATCTAAGACCCCTATGGATGTTGGAGGAAGCAGATATCCGAGAGATGCTATGACCTCTGCGGAGCTGAGGCGCTCCATAATATGGATACACATAGTTATTATCAGGAGACTGATTAGATCATCAAGACTTGTTCCCTGTGGTCAGTGAAGGGGAAACAATTGAAGAGATATTGTCAACTCATGTTCTTTATCCCTGCACAATGGTCCATTGCTAAATAAAACTGAAAGCAATGTGTTACCTGGGAGAGATGGAAGGGCACTGTCATCGACAACAAGATTCAATATATTTTGCTCCCAACAACCAGTCCTGTGTTTTGAAAAGGTGATAAAATCTATTTCCTGGCTAGAGTGCCATTATATGCTGGTTTTATCCACACATTTTAAAGTTTCCATCCACCACTCTGGAGTTTTGCCTTTTTGAGTTCATGTCTATCTTGGTCTTGAAATGGGATAGTAGAATTATCAGATATTAGAGCTAGAAAGGGTAGGTGTCATTTTGACTCTACCTGGATACAAAGATAAGTTAATGAGTTGCTCACCTGGAGAAAGGAAATGGCCTTTAGAATTTGGACTCCTCATCCACCTCTTGATGTTTAAGCCCATTTTGAATCAGATCTGAATAATAGCGACTTTAATAAAATGAGACAATGTATGTACGATGCTTATGGTGCCTGTCACCCCCTTGCTTGCAACCTTGGAGCAAGTGACTCAAAGACTTTTATTTTTAATCTTAATGTTTTAATTATCCAAAGAGGGAGTGTAATTAATATCTATATAGGTAATTCTCTCCTTAAGCTTCAGGTGGAGTAGCCATGTTAGTTTCTCTCTTGACTAATCTATGGGATAGCTTTTCTAATGGGAGGCAGTATTTCAGTTTGCCACCAGAGGTCACTCATTCTGAAAATGGTGGGTCTCTTCCTAAGCAGCTTTGCATTATCCCTCCTCTTTGTCCACTGTCCATCCCCACCAAAATCTCACCATCATCTCCCATGATAGCTCTAAGCAGGTTGAATCTAACCCTGTTTCGGGGTCAATCTTATTCCTGAGGATAAAAAGGAATATTTTTCAAAATCATAAAACATGGAGCCTATTCTATACCTTGTTCATTAGTGCCTGTACCCAACAGTATTTACCTTTCTCAATTCATGAAACTTCCATCCGTAGAATCAGAAATGTAGTATGTTTATGATATGCTTATTATTCATAGCAAAAATGAATGAAATAGTTGAAATACCAAGTCTTCAGTCATCTCTTTAACCTCCTTCTGGTTGTTTACATAGATCTTTGAATATGTCTAGGGAGACTCATGACTACATGTTATTTGGCTCATAAAAGAGACTAAAGCCTTGTTATGTTTATACCCAGTTTCAGAGCCATGAGCTAGACAGAAGGAAAAATGAGGAAATATAGAAGATTTAGACATACCTGTAGGTATACACACTTATGGATATCCACACGTACACACAACCCATATATGTACATATATGCATCTTCCAATTCTCCTCTCTATGCCTGGAATTATCTCACTCCTCACCTCTACCTTGCATAACCTCTAGCTCTCTTCAAGTTCCAGTTCAGGTGCTAGTGCAACCCAGGGGAGGAGAACCTACAGATTCAAGGCAACATGTGGCCCTGTAGCTCCTCAAGTACAGTCTTTTGAATGGCTCCAAACTTCATAGAACAAATCCCCTTAATAAAATGATTTGTTCTGTACAACTTAGACTCATTCAAAAGGCTGCACCCAAGGACACAGAAGGCCACATATGGCCTCATGGCTGCATGTTACCTACCCCTGCTCAAATAAAGTCTTTCCAATACCCCCCCCCCCCAAATGGTTAGTGCTCTCTTCCCTGAGATTCCTTTGTATTTATTAAATATAAACCTATTTCTTACTATGATTGGCACATGTTCTATGCCCTTAGTAGAAAGTAAGCCCTCTGAAGGCAGGAACTATTGTACTTTTTTAAACCTTAAGGGTTTTGCACAGGGAATAGTCAGGTAGATACTCATTGTGTCATTGTGTCCATCACCTTTGCTGCTTTGTAGGGTGGAAAGATATTTCTTTGTGAACAACTAACTATGATCCCTGTCTCCTAATGTAGAATCTCCCCCTTCCCCTTAGGAGGAAAATAAATGTTCTTCAGTTAGTCATGAAATCACTTTTCTAAAGCTGTCTTGTGTGACTACAGTCTGGGGTTAATTTTAGTAACTTCCATATGGCAAAAGCTTGTTTCTTGCATACATTAGCTCGGGAAGAACCACAAACCAAAACAAATTGATTCTGTAGCTGGGGCTTCTAAGCCATGTGGGAAGGTGAGTTAGATAATCTCTTAGGTTGAATTGACTTGAGTCCCATGCCAACCTAACCTCCTTGATTCAGTGAAATCTGTTCAATTTAACCATTATGCTTTAAAACATTTATTCTAGACTGGGCCCTGTGCTAAACATTATGTACATAAAGATGAATAAGACACACCTTCTGCCCTCAGGGATATAAGTGGTATAGTGAAAAAGAAAATACTGTACCTGGAATCAGGAAGACCTGAGTTCAAATCTATGCTCAGAAATTTACTATGGGCAAATCACTGAAAAAAACAAAGCAAAAACAAAAGCTAAATAACAAAAATATAATATAAAACCCATGCCTGCCTCAATTTCCTTACTATAAAAAAGGAGATATGATACCTACCTCTCATGGTTATTTTGAAGATAAAATATGATAATATTAATAAAGCATTTTGCAAAGTTTAAGGTATTTACATGCTATTATATTGTCATCATCAATACAATATCATTAGATCATTCTATACAAATAAATAGGTTTGTTGGTTGGCAAATGAGATAGGAAAAACGGAGAGATTCAGACAGAGGGAATCTCTGGAGGCAGGCCAGATCACTTTCACTGTGGATAATCTCTTGGTAGAGGTGTCTCTTGACAAGGGCCTTAAAATAGAAAGATAGATTTCAAAAGAAATGACTCTAAAAGGATTACTAGGTGTAATCAGATATCTTGTGAATGTAATTTGGTGGTCCAGTGTTTTGAAAGCTGGATTTGGAGTCAGGAAGAGTGTCTCAGATACTTACTAGCTATGTGACCCTGAGGATTTTTCTTAACTTCTCTTCTCCCTCTTGCCAAGGTAATAATGGCACCTGGGAGGATTCTTAACAGGATCAAATGAGATGGTATATATAGAAAGTGCTACCCAAATTTTAAAGTGCTATATAAACTTGTCGTTTATATAGTTAAGTCATTTTTCAATTGTGTCTAATTCTTCATGACCCCATTTGGAGTTTTCTTGCAAAGATACAGGAATGATTTTGCCCTTTCCTTCTTGGGGTAATTTTGCAGGTGAGGAAATTGAGGAAAATAGGATTAAATGACTTGCCCGTGATCACACAGCAAAGAAGTATCTGAAGCCAGATTTGATCTCAGGTCCCCGTGACTTCAGAGTCAGCACTCTGCCCATGTACCACCTAGTTACCTCTGTACTAATACTAGCTATGATTATAATACTGCACAGAGATGGGTCAAGGCAGAAGAATGAAGGAATAGTTAGATCTTAGTCCAGGTTCACTGGAATTTAGAGTGTGTGAAGAAATTTGGAACTCAAATTTTTTTTAAATTCAACGTTAAAATTTTTTGTTTGCATGTAATTGGAGTAATTTGCATGTAATTTATTTTTTTAAAAAAATCAATTAAATTAAATTAAAATAAATGCAATTTTAAAAATAATAAAACATTTTAAAAATTGCTGGGCTTTGAGGGGTAGGGGAGGGAGTAGGAGGGAGGAAGAGAAAATTTGACCTCATCATTAAAAAAATGTTAATTTTTTTTGTTTGCATGTAATTGAGAAAAGAGAAAATAAATGATATAAAAATTGCTTGCCTTCTCAAAGAGCAGGCAGAGGGCAGAGAAAGATTTTGGAACTCACAATTTAAAAAAAATGTTAAAAAATTGTTCATATGTATTTGATTAAAAAACACATAGAGTGCATGAATGAGATTAACAGTGTGAGTAGAGAAGAGAACATGAATGTAAGAAGGGCTGCAGAGGAGTAATTGCTATATTGTGGCAACTGATTGTATCTGAGGGAGAAGAAGGAATCAATAAATTAATGAGGGAATTACTGAGTTGCAGATTTTGCTAATTTTAAGGGATGGGAATAACCATCTAGCCCAGCCACAAACTGAAAGGAAGCCCCACTGGAACACATCTTGCTGGTGTTCTTGAAGTCCAAGAAGGAAAGTACCACAATGCTGGAGGTCACCCATTTCACTTCTGGGTAGTTCCTCATTGTGAGGAACTTTTTCATAGCGTTAAATTGAAATCAATTTCTTGGTCAGTTCCAATCATTAGTCTTTGTTCTGCCCCTGGCAACAAATGGAACAAGTCCAGTCCCTTCTTCAAATGACAATCCTTCAAATATTTGGAAGAAATCATGTTTCCCCTAAGTCTTCTGCTCTCTCGATTAAACATATCTATTGCCTTCGAGCTTTCCTCACATGACATGGATCTGAAGTCTTCCACTATCTTGGTTGCCTTCCTTGGAACAATCTCCAGTTTATCATCCCAATCAGATTTGTTAAACAAATGGGTTTAAACTGCCTACTAGGTGCCAGATCCTGTATTAGGTGTTCATGATAGAATGGCAGAAATGAAGCCAACCCTGAACTCTTAAATCAAAAGAGATATGCTATACATCACTGCCCACATAATAGACACATTCTGATCCACAATATTACCTGGCATCTATTTCAAGGCTCTTTGTAAAGGGGGAAATAGAATGCATTATTATTTTAATTCTCCAAATTCATCTAAACCCAGTAGAGTAAGGGACTTGCATTCTATTGGAGGAGATAGTGTGTATATACATATGTATATGCGTATTTAATAAGCAAGTCTATTTGTGATGATATATACAGAATAGAAACACAATGCATGAAACTTGTAAGACAATCTCGACTGACAATAGACAATTTTTTTTATCAAGACTTCATAGAAAGATAGTATCCAAAGAGATCTTTATTTCTTCCAACTCTTCATTCTCGCCCACATGGGTGTGCTGGAGTTCTAACTCTTCAGGAGTTATTGTCCTGGAAACTGGAAACTTAAGATATAGATATATATAAATATGTGAAAATGTCTCTATTATCTATCATGTATCTATTTATCTATCTAAATATCTATCTCTGTATGTCGTCTATCATCTATCTATTTATCTTTCTATCTCTCTATGTCATCTATCATCTATCTACCTATCCATTTCTCTCTCTATTTATCTTTCTATCATCTACTTATTCATTTATCTATGTATTTCTGTATGTCACCTATCTTTCTATCTATCTATATATCTGTCTGTCTGTCTATCACTCTATCTAATCTATCCATTTATTGATTTCTCTATCTCCATAAAGAATTTCAAAAAAGTCAAAGATGACCCCAAGATTTTAAGCCCATGAGCTAGACCATTCCTTTTTCCCTCCCTTTCTGAATACAATCTGGCCACATCCCTTTGCTTTCCTTCTCCCCTCCCTGTACTGTGGGATAAATGATATTTAAAGCAAAGCAGAGGCTGCCCATCGTTGCAATTCTCTCCCACTGAGTAAGTCTATCTCTTCCTGCACCCTGGGCTTGTCCGATGGGCAGAGCTGAGTTGGGATGACAGAGCAATTCTGGGAACTGCCATCAAGTAGCATTGTCTGTGTAGGTGTGCCAAGACAGCTCTCTCTCCTTCCCCCCTGGCTCCAGAACACTGTGGGGGCATTCATGCCTGAGAGAAGAGTCATCCATAAATGGTACTGTTCTTCAAGCAGCCACCCTTGTGTTAAACAAGGGGGAGTTTTCAGCAAGCTGTGGATCCATACTCCAAGGTGTTGGTAGAAGATACTTAAAAGTACTGAGTCATCTGTGCATGGGAAGATACCTGGACATGTGCCCAGTTTTCCTTGGCACAGCATTCTGAAGGACTGTTGCATCCAACCTGTGCTAGAGGACTCTTGTTATGGAAGCAGGAAGACTGTATCATTGTGTGTCTTCCCTCTTAAATCAAGAGAGATATGCTATATATCAATGCCTACACAGTAGACACATTTTGAACCACAATATCACCAGATGCCTGGTATCCATTGCAAGTTACTTTGTAATGTGGAAAACAGAATAAATTATTATTTTAATTCTCTAAATGCCTCTAAGTCACAGTAGAGCAATGTCCTGTATCCCTAAAAAACATAAATCAGAGGCCCTCAGCCTGAGTGGTAAATTAATGCATATGCATAGTACTTAATTTTTTAAGCCTAAGCTTATTCCCTTTGAAAGGTTTGATTTAATGTAAAATGTCATCTTGAGGTGTGGCATATTAAACTCTATTCTCAAGGATGAACTCTCTTTCTGGTTCATAGGATTCAATCAGGGAGGTTTCTTAGACATCTTCTATCTCAAACCCTTCATTCAATAGTTGGGTTCCTGAAGTTGACTGATTGTGTAAGCTTCATCTCTATGATTTGAACCCAGGCCTTTCTATGTTAAGGAAATCCAAGGAGTAAGTGAAGAATCATGGTAAAGAGGTCATTTGACTACTTATTCAACTTCCTTCTTCACAGGATCACAATTTGACAACTGGAAGGACAGTCAGTAGCCACCTAGTTCAATCTATATGTGAAGGGAACTCAAAGCATTGTATCTGACAAATGCCACTGTTTAATAGTCTCTTCACTTTGACAAGAGGACCTGTAATGGAGGCAATCCTGGGAGTCTCCTTAAATGATTAGGTGGTAGTACTTCCCAAGGAGCCACAACTATGCCCTAACCATTTCTGAGTGATACATGTGTTTTGGCTTGGCTACTTCCCATGGGGCCCAGAACCAATTCTGAGTGAAAGTTTTACATTTTGTGATAATGCAACAATCCCATTAGTGGTTCCTGTAGATTTGAGCTTTGGAGTGGAATGATGCATCATCTCCTTTCTAGGTCCCTGA
>JAQQSK010000567.1:0-16785 GCA_028658325.1 Potorous gilbertii
CATTTCTAAAATATATAGAGAACTGAGTCAAAAGTACAAGAATACAAGTCATTCCCCAATTGATAAATGGTCAAAGGATATGAACATGAAATTTTCAGAGGAAGAAATTAAAGCTATCTGTAGTCATATGAAAAAATGCTCTAAATCACCATTGATTAGAGAGATGTAAATCAAAACAACTCTGAGATACCACATCACACCTATCAGATTGGCTAACACGACAAAACAGGAAGTGATAAATACTGGAAAAGATGTGGGAGAGTTGGAACACTAATTCATTGTTGGTGGAGCTGTGAGCTGATCCAACCATTCTGGAGAGCAATCTGAAACTATGACCTAAGGGCTACAAAAATGTGCATACCCTTTGACCCAGAAATACTGCTTCTAGGACTGTATTCCCAAGAGATCATAAAAATGGGAAAGGGTCCCACATGTTCAAAAATATTTATGCCAGTTCTCTTTGAGGTAGCCAAAAACTGGAAATCAAGGGGATGTCCATTAATTGGGGAATGGCTGAATAAATTGTGGCATATGAATGTAATGGAATACTATTGTGCTATAAGAAATGATGAACAGGAAGACTTCAGAGAGGCCTGAAAAGACTTATATGAACTGATGCTGAGTGAAAGGAGCAGAACCAGTAGAACTTTGCACACAGTAACAACGACAGAGTGCAAGGAAGTTTTCTTGTAGACTTAGTACTTCATTGCAATGCAAGGACTTAAAAAATTCCCAGTGGATTCTTGAGGTAAAATGCCTTCCACAACCAGAGAAAGAAATATGGAATTTGATCACAGAATGAAGCAGACCATTTTCTTTTGTATTATGTTTTATTTTGTTTTATAATTTCTCCCATTCATTTTAATTCTTCTATGCAACATGACTAAGATGAAAATGTAGGAATGTATGTGTAGAACCTATATAAAATTGTATGTCATCTCAGGGAGGGAGTGGGGAGAGAGGAAAAAAAATCTAAGCTATATGGAAGTGATTGTAGGACGCTGAAAACAAATAAAATAATTTTAAAAGTTCTATTTTTTTTTAAAAAGTACACACCTTTGACCTAGCAATTCTCAAATACTGGGCAAATAACCCTAAGGAAATCAAAGACAAAAAGATCCAATCTATGCCAAAACATTCACTGCAGCACTCTTTGTGGCAGCAAAGAATTGGAAACAAAGTGGGTGCCCATAAACTAGGGAATGGCTGAAAAAAATAAACCAAACTATCGTATGTTAATGTAATGGAAAGAAATGCCTAATATGAGGAATTCAGAAAAATGTTAATGAGCTCTGTATGGAACTTTGGGCAGTAAAATAAACAGAACCAAGAAAATAATGCATACAGTGACTACAACAGTGTAAGTGAAATCATCACCAAGAGGAAGTTTAACTCTGTGTAATGGAAAAATCAATGAAGATCCCAGAAAAGAGAAAACAAAACACGCATCTCTTCCCTAATGGCAGAGTGGTGAGCAACACTCCAACATATGTTCTGCTTGATTTCCTTTGTCACAAGAGAGGGTTCACCTATCCTGGTGAGGGATAGGAAATGCCTTTGATTTAAAGACAGAAGGCGTCATCCACAAAAAGGATTTAAAAATAAACATATAAACAAAGCACACCTTTGAGAAAAAAGGGAGAAGAAAAAGATAGAAAAACATAGAAAAATCCAGAAATAGTCCACTGTAAGCAAAATTGACACAGGAAAATTCACATTTACCAAACAAGCTAGTCAGAGAATGATGACTCACTTTAAAAGACAATTCCTTTAAATAGTGAGTTCCCCAACAATCTTACGATTAGATTAACACACAGCTTTTCAGAAATACATTTACTGGACAAAGGGGTGGCACCTCAGAAATCTGACAACACAGAAGTCAAGTAGAAGCCAGCAGATCCAGAATTATGAAAACAAAACCAGGATATCAACATCCCAAACAGGGAGCGGCTCAGCTAATATTCTGTTGCATATGGAAGGCATATGTTTTAAACCCTGTCAACCAGTCAGAAAAAAATTACAGCTTCAAGGAGATTTAAAACAATTCACCTTTCCTAACTTCTACTTGGTCTCTGAATGTTTCTAATCAAATGTACAGTATCTTCAAATATATTTAAGTGTTGTTGGTGCTTGCCCTTCAAACACAACAGAAGGGTGATGTCTTGACTTACAAGTGAATTGGATTTAAGTGAGGCAGAGCTGTGCAAAGTCATCAGCCTCACTCTATCCTCCAGTCATGGGAGTCCAGTGAAAAGACACAGGTCAGGATGACTGGCAGTGGTCCAGGATGCTGTGGGAGACACTGGTCTTGTTAAGCTAAAGTCTTCCCCACATCTCAGTTTGTCTGAAGCAACACCCACTCTGTGATTTAAGGTTAGGTAAGAATTAAGGCAAAACATGGCCTATTTTGCCTTCACAAAAGAATCAGTCTGGAAGGGGAAGACCCTCAGAGTTTCTGGCCAGAATATTTAAGTGAATTAATGCTTTAAAGATGAAGCTTCATTAAAGAATCTGATTGTTGTTGAGGGCAAATCCTGGTGCAATTACTTCATCCATTTCTGTGTACAACGTTTATCTGTGTTCTCATGAGGCCACAAGAAAGAGTGCTTTCCCTTTCTGACAACCTGGGTTCAGCATCGAGAGCCTTGTTTTGAACAAAGAATGACTGTGGAGGCTGCTGAAAGGTCTTGCCTCTGTCATCCAGTTTCAACTATTGCAATAATGAGTAACTGCCACCAGCCCATCCCTCCCCTTTACTTCCAATAAGCCATTCTTCAACTGGAGGCAAGATTTGGGCAAAACGGCACAGGAAAAATAGCCGAACTGCAGTTCACAGATCCAGTGCTAGAAAGGATTTCAGAGGCCATCTGGTCCAACTCCTTATTTTACAGATGAGGATACTAAGGCCCATTGGGGAGGGCTAAATTAGAGCATGCAAATAATGTGAGGGGACGTGTTCTGCTCTGTGGTCATCCTCATGCAGTGCAGCTGCCCACCGACCCCACCACCACCACCCTGCTTTCCATCTCTAGGTCACAATAATCAGATCTACATTACCAATCCTGGAAGGAGGGCAATGGGAAGAGACAGAGAGCATTTATTAAACCCTTACTATGTGCCAAACATTATGTTAAGCTCTGGGGATAAAAATACAAGCAAGGAAGATGGACCCTGACCTCAAGGACCTGACCTTATACCAGGGAGCATCAACATGTAGATGCTAGAGATGGAGGATGGGGAGATGATCCCCGTGGAGGCATGGATAAGAGACAGACAGACATAGAATGGAGGCCTGGGTCCTGATATACTTGTTTGTTTATTTATAATAATATATATTTATGTATATTATTATACATTATATTATGTATAATAATATATTTACAATATATTATCATATATAATATAGCTTTAACTCACCTATTCAGAATATTTATGTCATGACATGATTTATGAATCAGAACCCATAAATATGAAAAACTATGCAATATCCATGATTTCAGAGACTGGACCACCAAAGCAGGCAGACCCGAGGAGGTCAAGACTTCTAAAATTGGCTGATATTCTCATCTCTCAAAGAAGTATGGAAGACCTTCCTCCATACCTAGGAAAACATGTAAGTGGAGAATAAATAGCTTCCTCTGCAGTATAAACATAAACAAATTCATAAACATATTCAAGATAATAAGATAGATAAAAAACAAACATAATATCACAAACAAATTCAAGACAATAACATAGATTAAAAAGAAAGGCCAAGGGGAAGGAGGATTGTTAGAAAGGAGAGATATCTGCTTAAGACAAGTCAGAAGTATTTCCTCATAGCAGGAAATGTTGGGACCAAGGACAGGGGGAGTTGTCCGAATTCCTTTCACAAGCCCATCAAATAAACATATATTCCGTTAAGAATATAATTTTCCCATTTTCCACTGTTCCAGGTCACCGAAGAGGTTCTGAGTACTTAACGTGATATTATCTACCAACAGGAACATTTGAAGAACCATGTAATCAGCAGGAAATCCATTTGTTTTGACCTCATGTAGGGCATCTCCCAGGACGCTCCATTGTTTTACCCACAAATGACTGAGGTAACTTGAGATTACTTTCCATAGTGGGACAATAAAAAGAAACAAAGATACACTTTGCCCAGATTATGGCAGGTTACTTATTGGAGAAACCCATCAAATTTATCTAAAAATAATCACAGACAAGTACTTCAAATAGATAATGAACCGAATACCACATTAAGTAAGTCAAAGAGATCAAACTGAACAGTATTTGGAAAATATTACGTGTTCAGTGCTCCCACGTTATTCACTGCTATAATTTATGGACATTTTTTCCTGCACTTGGCTTCTTTCAAAAAGAAAGTGCTGCTGTCAGCATTTTGGTGCAGCTGGGACTTTCTGACTTTGATCCCTTAGAGTATATGTTTAGCAATGGGATTTCTGATCAAAGAGCATATATATCCTTTTTAGTTACTTTTTTTAGCATAATTCCAAATTGCTTTCCAAAATAATTGTTCCAATGTACAATTAAAGATTCTCCTTGTACATTTGCATTTTGGTAATTTTATTTTCTTCTCCCTTTAGTTATAAAAGCTAAAGGTTTATCAACGTCTGTTCAAAGAGTCAGCTTTCAGTTTTATCAATTCTATAGTCTTCATCGTCTTTTTTTTTAAAGAATCTGCTACATGCTTACCTACCAGCATTCTGACAAATCCTATAGAGAATATAAGTGAAATACAGGCAAAAGGTTGCCCTAAATGAACTTACAATCTCACAGGAGCAAAACCTCATTCTATGCATGCAACTCTTAGACAATAAAAGAATATATGTATATAAGAACCAAAATATGTGAAATTAAGTGTTTCATGGAGAGGGTAGAATCTGACAGGACCTTGATAGATGGTAAGGATGTGACAGGCCAACAGAGGGAGAGGTGGATTCAAAAAGAGAAAATATTGGTTCTGTCAGGCAATGCCAGCCAGCCATGCCAATCTCACAGACAGGGTGGCACAGTGGGCTAGCGTCAAGCAGATCTGGGCTTAAAGTTTGTTTCTGATAGTTACTTGTCTGTGTTACAATATGACAGTGACTTAACACCTCAGTCAGTTTCTTCATCTGTAAAAGGGGGATACTATTACCTTAGTACCTACCTCACAAAGATATTTATGAAGCTTAGACAGGATGATGTATGCACATTGTTTTGTGTCAGCTATTATCGCTATTTACATGCCCTGAAATTTGTACAAACATGTTACATTCCATGCCTTCATCCACAGTGGGCTCTAGTGAAGTCAAATAACTAAGTGTAAGCTTTGAGTTCTGGCCCTGTCACTGACTGCACAACCTTCCCCGAGTCTCAGGTTTTTCAACTGTAAAAAGGGAATAAGCATTACCTACTTCACAGGATGGTTGTGAGGAAATTGTTTTACAATGTTCCATAAAAATTGCCTACTACAATACCAATCTAGTATTTCAGTCAAAAAAGGAAACCAAGTTATTTTGGTATGACTTATTCTTAATGAACCAGTTAGTGGTGGTTCATCAATCTCCTTCCCTAAGTGCCCAGAAGCTACTGCTATTGATTAAGATCAATAGATATATTTCTGAAATGTGAAGAGTAGATTTAATTTTTATAATTGAAATTTTATTATTCTGCTGTATGTTCCTGAAGGTGGGGGAGGGGAGAGAAATTTAGCTTCACACACATCGTTATTCTTTATGCTTAAGATTAGAGGCTGTTGTGTGTTTGTCCTTCATGGCCAAAGAAGCCCACGCCATCAGAGAAATGATGACATGACTTGCACTTGACTTTGTTTTGAGGGAGGGAGGGCTGTGCAGGTCATCAGCCTCACTTCTCCTCCAGAGCCATCTGAATCCAGTGACCAGATACTGATCAGGATGACTGGGGATGACCCAGGATGAGGCAACTGGAGTTAAGTGACTTGCCCAAGGTCATACAGTTAGTGAGTGTCAAGTGTCTGAGGTGAGATTTGAAATTTGCAAAGATTAGAGGCAATGTGGCATGGCAAATGCAGACCTAACCTTGAAGTCAGGAAGGCTTGAGTTCAAATCCTACCTCTGACATTTACCAGCTGTGTGACCCTGAGCAGGTACCTGGACTTCATAGCACCCCATGCAACTAACACTGTTAGTGTTGGGGGAAGGGGAATTTGCCCAATTGCATTGGTAGAAACAGTTTCCATACCCAGGTGTTCCTTACCTCAGTGGAATCCCAGGCCTAATTTCTATCCTAGGTTTAAGATTACAAACCTTTGAAATAATAGTGGGAGCCCAGTGAAGTGTGATTCGATTCATCTAGCCCCACCCCCACCCCATACCATGCACTTATGTTGGGGCTTAAGTGACACAGGAGGCATCGTGTCTCACTCTTCCAGCCACTTTTACACTATGGCACAGGTAAAAGTCAGTGTCCTGGCTCTTTGTCCCTCATCCTTTACTGGACGATTTCTTTATGGTTTAGAGACTGCCCCACTACCTTACCTCACGGGTAAGTCCCCTATTTATGTCATGTTAGCTCTTTGTCTAAAAACTCTATATAAATTTGAGCCTTGAGTGGTTCTTGGGGAGCCTAGGATCTGAATGCCCATCCTGTTGCCCAGCTGGTCCATTAACTGCCAGGAGAGCTTTGGACAGTGGGGAGGAGGGGGGGTCACAAACCAATCTCTCCATCATCATCTGTTCTAAGTGCTTAGAAACAGCTCCCTCCCCTTTTGTGCTATACACATTCAACATATTCAACAGGAAAACATCACAAATTTCTAGCTAAACATTAAAAACATTCCTTATTAAATTCTAATTTAATTCTAAAAATAAAATTCTAATTTAATTCTAAAAATAAAATACTTGATAATATCCAAAACTATAGTGATTGTCATGGACCGAGGAAGTGAGAAGACTCATTCTATTGGAAGAAAACACATGCACACACACACATACATATAATATGTGTGTATATGTGTGTGTATGTATAAATACAAACAGATACATATGTCTCTCTCTACATATATCCAATAAATCCTCACACATTCAAAGACAGATGTTTCTAAGAACTATTCTCTCTGTCCAAATCCCTGATGCTATAAATATCTGTTCTTGGTCTCTTTCCAGATATTTCTAGTTCAAGTGGTGAAAGAATAGTGGAAATAGAATGATGAATGTTGGTAGTGGCAGCAAATAATGTACTTTTTCTTTCAAGCTTAGGCAAAGATAGAATTAGCAAAGGATTTATAAAGAAGTTTACATGCAACTTTGTTGTTCAGTCACGTCTGACTCTTCCCGTTTTGGGGTTTTCTTGGCAAAGATACTAGAGTGGTTTGCCATTTTCTTCTCCAACTCTTTTTACAGATAAGGAAACTGAGGCAAACAGGGTTGAGTGACTCAAATTTTAGAGCTTGTTCTGGAGGAAAGTAGGAGAAAAGTCAAAAAGATAAAGCAAGGAAGGGAAGACAAAGATGGGACCAGTACGAAAATGTGAGGATAAGACTCAAAATGTTTTCTTAAACAATATGGCTAAAGCAATAAAGTAAAGCAAAGCTTACTCAAGACAAATGCTAACAGGCAAGATGGATTCATGTGGACACGGAGAATGATCTGTAAACCAAGACACATTAAGTACATGCTAAGGGTGTCATGAAATGGGTCTCTCTTCTTAGTAGTTAATGACAAACTTCAGAGTTGGAAGGGACCTTCAAGGTCACCCAGCCCAATTTCGTATCATGTGACTTATTCAACATCCCTCTTCTTTCATGTCATGCACTCTGTGGAAAGGGTTTGGCATATATGGTGAATTCTCTGAGGCTTTATTGGACTTTATAACTCTCTTAAGGAAGATAGAAATTTTTAATGAAAGATGATTTCCATCCCATGTTCTATAACATGGCTCATATCTCTAAAACACAATAAAGTTCCTAATTTACATGTCATTCAGTCCTCAAAACGACCACCATCTAACTACATCCAATGGCCTAAAACACTAGCACATTTACCTACTTGCCAGGTAGAACACGCTAAGAGCAACTTTTTGCCAGAAAGAAAAAAGTCTGAGCTGCAGGCACAGGACGTACAGATCTCTCTTTAATGAAAGACTAGCACTGCTAGAATTGAGGTCATGGAGAATGGGGGAAGAAAATGGTTTCTCCTTTTCTCTTTCTCTGTATGGAAATGCAGGCAAAAATTGAAACACACTTAGGCTATTCCTGTTCCTGCAATGCATTACGCTTCCTTATCTCCACCTCATAAAGTCTTTCTCTTCCATTAAGATGCAACTCAAGCATCACATTGTACATGAAACCTTTTCTGGTATCCCCAACTGCTAATGCCTTCAATCTCAAACTACTTTGTATTTAACTACTTTGTATGTACTCCTAGGAACAGCTAGGTGGCATAGTGGATAGAGCACTAGAGCTGGACTCAGAAAGACTTATCTTCATGAGTTCAAATCCATCCTTAGACATTTACTAGCTGCGTGACCCTGGGTAAGTCACTTATCCCTGGCTGCCTCAGTTTCCTCATCTGTAAAATAAGAAGGAGGAGGAAATGGCAAACCACTCCAGTATTTCTATTAAGAAAACCCCAAATGGGGTCACAAAGAGTGAGGCATAACTGAAAAAATGACTGAATATGTATTCATTTATTAACTTCATGCTGTAATATATTTATATGGGATTTTGTAATCTGCATAACTAGAATATAGGATCATTGAAAGCTCTGCCCACACATCCCCAGTCCCCAACAAAGTGTCCCACTGGGGCTTAATAAATATTTGTTGATGAATGGATTGATAGAGAAGAGAAAGGAAATGTCCTCAAAAAGGGAAATGATATGAATGGAGTTAGTCTGTCAACAAGATGTACAATGCAGTATCAACTAGGTTGTAGAAGAGACGGAGGCAGGGAAGCTAGTGAGCAGTAGTAGAGACAAATTAGAGTAAGAGGAAAAGGATGAGTCTTGAAGTCAAAAGACCTGGGATCCCCTTGTGGCTCTGGCTCTCCCAGACTAATTGTACAATCTCGCAACTCAGGTTAATCTCTTAAATGGGTTTAATAATAGTTGTACTATCTGACCAGCACAGGGTCTAGAGTCAGGAAGACTCATCTTCCTGAGTTCAAGTCACTTCCTGGGCAAGGCATTTAACTCTGTTTGCCTCAGTTTCCTCATCTGTAAAATGAGCTGGAAAATAAAATGGCAAACCAATCCAGTATTTTTGCCAAGAAAGCCTCAAAAGGGGTCATGAAGAGTCAGATTTTATCTAAACTCTTTCTAAAATTTGAAATTCTACTTTTGTAACCCTGTATTTTCTTGTCTCCTTGTTAAGACTGACTGTTCAGCTGCCTAAACATGAGCTCATTGCAAAAAAAAAATAAAAACAAAAAAATTAAATGTATTCAGGTAAGGCTTTCAGGTAGTGCAACAGTTTACAACATACCTGACATAAAACAAAGAAGTCTTCAGAAGAGGTCATCATTATTCAGAGTGGGAAAATAAGTGAAATGAGTAATTTTAAAGGGGGAGGAGGCTGACAGGCACAACTATCAGGAAGTTATTGAAACTAGCTTTCTTTCCTATTGGCCAATGTACAGCCCACATAGAAGGAAATTATTTGGCTTGTCAGATGTATGTCAGATTAACATGCTTTAGTAAGAACTCTCCTGGAAAAAAAAACCTCACATCATTTCTGGATAATTTTACACAAATCCCTATGTTCTGATGATGTGCATGGTCACCAAGATTACAGACAGAATAGTAAATCCTTGTTGATGGATAATCCCAAGGTTTCAAACATATTTCTGGCCCAAATATGGAAGGCATAAGTAGGAATAGGTTTGGTAGAAAATATGAATTCAACTTTGGATATGCTGAATTTGTGGTGTCCATGGGATATCTGGATGACAATATCCTGAGAGGGGATGGAGGTACAAGCCAAATACTAGAGGAGGGATATGACACCAATGTACTATCTCTAGTCTACATAGAGGCAATAACTAAAGATATGAGACTGCTAAAAGATCGAGCAAAGGAAAGTGAAGAGATCTCTGACAATGCCTTGGAAGAAATCATTTGTACACCATAAAGCCCTATATAAATGCCAGCTAAGGTCTACCTTAAGGATTCAAGAAGAGGAAAAGGAAGCAGCAAAGATGTCAAAGAAGGACACTGAGGGAGGAGGAGAATTAGGAGGGTTTGGTACTGAAGAATATGAAGGAGGAAAGACTGTATGAGATGGAACCATTCTTTCAGACACTCTCAAGCCTCATTGCTCTTTCTGCCCTCTCAGGAAAGAGAGAGCAGTCAGCAGCCTCTTATGGTCCATTAGTTTACAACTTACTTTTCACAAACATACAGAGTTTCTAATAAAAAGGGAAAATTTCAAAAGGCCTCTTCACTTTTTCCTTTACCAAATGGGGCAAGAATCCCAAAGACAAATGAAGTTTGCCAAGAATTCAATTGGGCATGCATTTATTAAGCTCCTAATATGTGCTGGGTACTGAAAATAAGGTAGCAGACCAGGACCAAATGTTTTTAGAGATTTCTTCACAAATCTCCTTCTTTCCTCCATTTTACACTGAAAATGTCAAAGAACAAAAGAGGAGGAGAATATACATGTACATAAGATATCTACTTTCTAGATTTATTCATGCCATGTTTTTTTTCTGATCTCAGGCAGACTTTCTGCTCTTCCTCACTGCCTAAGTCTGATCTTTTTTAATATAAAGGAAATTTGTCCATTCAACAAATGTATGATAACAAGCTGCACACAAGTCACTGGGGCAGGCACTGAAGAATATAAAGATGTATCTTTAAAATGGTCCTTATTTCCAAAGAGCTTGTCCTTATCTCTCTTTATGAGTTTTTTTTAATGTTTTCTAGTTTTCCACTATATTAGTATAGTTGTACTAAGTCAATCATTTTTTATGATTCCTGATCAAACAGTTTTTTGTTCTGTTTTTTCAATTTGTTTATTGACTTTTAATTTTCAACATTCACTTTTACAAGATTTTGAGTTCTAAATTTCCCCCTTCTCTCCCTTCCCCAAGATGGCGTACAGTCTGATATAGGCTATACATGTACAATCATACTAAACAGATTTCCACATTGTATCATGTCATGAAAGAATAATCAGAACAAAAGGGAAACTCATAAGAAGAAAAGACAAAGTAGTCTGCTTCAATCTGCATTCAGACTCCACAGTTCATTCTCTGGGTGCAGACAGCATTTTCCATCATGAATCTTTTGGAATTGTCTTTCGGGGGTGGAAAAACCACTACCTCGAGCACCCCTATCTTTGTCATTGCATTGCTGAGAAGTGCAAAGTCTATCAAAAATGGTTATCACACAATGATGCTGTTACCGTGTACAGTGTTCTCCTGATTCTGCTCACTTCACTCAGCGTCAGTTCATGTAAGACTTTGCAGGTTTTTCTAAAATCTGCTTGCTTATCACCTTATCTAGCACAATAGTATTTCGTTATATTCATATACCACAACTTGTTCAGCCATTCCTCAATTGATGGGCATCCCCTCAATTTCCAATGCTTGACCACCACAAAAAGAGCTTCTATAAATATTTTTGTACATATGAGTAATTTTCCCTTTTTTATGATCTCTTTGGGATACAGATAGTGGTACTGTGGGATCAAAGAGTATGCAGTTTTATAGCCCTTTGGGCATAGTTCCAAATTGCTCTCCAGAATGATTGGATAAGTTCAAAACTCCACCAACAATTCATTGCTCTTTCAATTTTCCCACATCTTCTCCAACATTTATCATTTTCCTGTTTTGTCATATTAGCCAATCTGATAAGTATGGTGTGGTGCCTCAGAGCTGTTTTAATTTGCATTTCTCTAATCAGTGATTTTGAGTATTTTTTCACATAGCTTTAGATAGCTTTAATTTCTTCATCTGAAAACTGCTTGTTCATATCCTTTGACCATTTATCAATTGGGGAATGATTTGTATTCTTATAAACTTAATTCAGTCCTCTATATATTTTAGAAATGAGGCCTTTATCAGAGACACTGGTTATAAAAATTACTTCCCAGCTTACTGATTCCCTTCTAATCTCAGTGGCACTGGTTTTGTCTGTGCAAAAACTTTTTAATTTAATCTAATCAATCAATTATCCACTTTGTATTTCATAATGTTTTATATCAAATACTTTTAAAATTTCAGACTCAGTCCATGTTTTCATGCATGATTTGTACATACAGAAATCCCTGTCATTCCAAAGGGAAATCTCTTGACAAGTGATCAATAGGAGATTGAAAGTTTTCTGAATTTCCCACATGTTATTTAGATATTTGATGCCTCTAATTGTTTAATAGATGTATTTAGCATACTTCAGAACAGCACCCTGTTTCAATCAGACTAATATGCTAGCTTTTGCTGCTCATTCTTATTCCAACAGTTGTGGCAATTTGCAAATTATAAGGCACCCAAAATGCACAGCAGAAATATTTTTCACACAGAAAACAAAGTCTAAATCTAACTTTCTGCACCATAAAGCAAATGTAATGGTTTCTGGCATTTCAATCTTAAATTAATGAAAGGGCTAATTTGCAGCTTCAAGAAGATAATTTCAGTTACATTCTACATGAGAGATTTCCTCTAGAAAACCAGGATGTATTGAAAGGACACACAATCACATTGACGTTGCAATATATTAAAACATTCCTTATGGGAGACATAGGAAGACAGAGAAATCCTATGGCAAGCCCTGGACCTGGGCACAGATTGAGGCCTGTTCCTCCCAGTAATATCTCCTCAAAGTATCAAGTGGTCTTCTGGAACCTCTTCCAATGGCTAGCCCCACAGCTACTATAGGCAGCTACTCACTGGGCTACACCCCTGCTCCCTAACAGCTGTCAAATAACTACAGCTTATTCCTAAGCAAAACAATGAAGCTTTTAAAGTTAAAAATATTTTCATATTTCTTGAAGTCTTAAAGAACCTTTATATTTTGCCTGTCTCCGATATCTATAAATTATCTCTATGCATCAAGAAGACATATCAAAATGTTAGCCAGTTATACGTTATCTAATTCCTCACTTTGTTTTGTCTGTTTCACCGAACTCCACCTTTTCTTTCAGTGGTTTACAACTGAATTAAGTTTCAATAAGCCTTCCCCAAACACACACACACACACACACACACACACACACACACACACACACACACACTCCTTATTAGCAATGTATTGCATCCTAAAGCTAAATTCAGGATCAATTTTGTATTTCTTAAAGCAAACTTTTAGAAAATTCATACACATCATGTTTTTTAATTGACTTAAAGTTACTCTGATGGGATAAATAGTTAAAATACAGCTCTTAAAATTAAGTATCAAACACTAAAAAGGTCCTATCTGATGGTTGATGATGGCTCAGTGGTTTGTTATTTTTTTTCAGTTCAACAGTCAGAAAGAATTTTTTTTTCCTGTTTCATTCACCAAGACTTTGAATATACTGCTAGTAGAGAGAAAAGGCCCCTTAGGTAAGAAGCCTACTGCTGGAAGACTTACATAAAGAGGCACTTCACGGGAGCTCAACTCCATTTTTTCAGCATCTGGAACAAAACAAGTCAAAGGAGTTACTGAACAAGGCACCGTGTAACAGATCAGCAAAGTCTCTTTCAGTTTACTCCCTTTAGATATTACAATTGATAAGAAAAGGACTACATACATTAAACAGGCAATCAGTAGAAATGTTGCAAATGAGAACTTATTTAAAAATTTATTGAGAATTAATAGATTATAATTTATTAATTATTAGAATTTAAGAAATGCTATAAATGAGAATACAATATGCCCTCTGGGATGCCCTTACCATCTCTTCACATGAGCTTTTTTTTATAAAATAATCCTAATTCCTTAAGCCACTGATCACTTCCATGAACAATCACGTAAATTTGAAAGATTTAATTTAGTTCATTTATATTCCTTGGAGGTGGAGAGGAAATCTGGTCTTATTACTTCATTGGTCTGGGAACAGCCAATAAGAAAACACCCCCTACCAACCAATGAAGATCAGCAGCTAATTGGCAGCAATCTTAGAGAATTAGTTAGCTGGGGTATTGAGAGCTGAAAGGTCATATAGTCAGTATTATATCAAAGGCAGGACTTGAATCCAAGGCATTCTGATTCTGCGGCCAACTTTCTGTGCACTGTGTCATGCTGTCTCTCAATAGCCCTTAGAATACTAAGAAAAATGAATACTTGTTTAAAATTTGGTATTCAATTAATCCCCTTAGATCCTAGTAGTAAACACAAAGAGGAAAAAAACATCGCTACAACAACATTCTTGCATAACTGAAGCATTTTGGGTAAATCAATCAGCATTGTCCAATATGACAGCAATCGTGACCACAATCACTTTTATCAAACCTGGGATGTCATCGGCGTAAGAAGGCTCCTTTGATAAATGCAGATTTGTACCTTCTCTAAAATATTTGTAATCTTAGAGAACTGACTGGAGTGCTTTAAAAACTAAGTGACTAACCCAGAGTAACACAGAAGAGACGTGTTAAAGGCAGGACTTGAACTCAGGTCTTCCTGACAGAGAAATCAGATCTCTATCCACTATACTACTCTGCTTCTCCATAACCATGATAACAAAAACATAGGCTTTACTTTTCTACAAAGACCAACACTCTGACAGCTCAGTCAGTCAAGCACAATGTGTGGCACACAGTGGGCACTTAATAAATGTTTACTGATTGACTGATGTTGCTAAGTGGATAGACCACTCTGCTTCTGTAAGTAAAACCTCTCTGTTATATGGAGGCACGCTCGTGATCTGCCCCTCTGCCTAACCCTTTAACAGATGACAAGCTGTTCAGAATCACCAAGTATCTTCCTAGGGAAAAGTAAGTAAGACTCTCTGACCTCAAAGGTTATGGGGTATTCCTCCTAATTTGTAATTTTTTTGTTTTTTAAACCACCATGATATGCTAGAAATTGTCTACTAAAATGCCCCCACCATATTTTGGAGAAAGTGGAAAGCAGTGTGATTATTTCTATCATTTATGTTATTTTAATATTTCTATCAAGATTGTAATCTAGAAGTGAGCATCAATACTATTTTGCTTTATTTTATATCATAAGTTGTAAAAGAAAAACTACATTCAGAAAACACAAAAATTATTTCAACTATAAGTGAATTGTCATAAGAAATGTAAAAGAAAAAAGGAAAATATTTGAGGGAAGCTGATCATCATCAAATGAAAATTTTAAATCCTGACATAAATGACATGATATTTAAATTCATCGACAAGAACCCCTAAATAGACCCTCAGCTCCTTGAAGGTAGGGACTTGTTCATTTTTTTGTCTTTGTATACCCACTCCCTGACATTCATTGTCAATTACAGTAACACATGGGTGCCCTACAGGAGGTCACGGCTTGCAGAAGCTTGGTAGAAAGGCAAGGCAAGTCTAACAGTTCCTCTTGTTGAGCTTACCCATGGCTTGAGCCTGTAGAAGAGGCATCGACCTTGATGGTGGCTGAGGAGACTTCAGAGACAGTGTAGGCTCCTAGGACCCTTCCTCCCTTCACAAGGGAGTAAGGAAACAAGGACCACATCTAGCTTAGACCCTAAAGGCAGGGCCCCCAAAGCTCTCATTTCAGAGTCACAGATACAGGAATATAATGCGTGGGTGAAAAAAAATGACTTAAATCTCTACCTTGCAGGAAAGTTTCTGCTCCCTAACTATATTACTCGATCTTTCGTTTAGGACTTCAAGTCATTGTATCCATCCCTAAGGACAAAGATCATTGTTCGGTTAGTTATTCAGCAGTGTCTGACTCTTCATGATCCCAAGGGCCGTAGAACGCTAATACTGTCCACTTGGTTTTTCTTAGCAAAGATAATGGAGTGGTTTGCCATTTCTCTCTTCAGTGAATGTAAAGGACATCCAAATACTATTTCTTTTTTTTTAAATCCTCTGATTAAAGGCACATATTATGCTTTAGATGGACCCATAGAAGAAAAGACAACGTATCTTGGGAATATGAAAAAACTATTTTCTATTCATTATTTCCTGAAAAGAACTACTTCTCTGAAGAGAGGAAACTGAGGCAGAAAAACAAACTAAAGCAAGTGATCTGCCCAGGGTCACACAGCTATTCAGTGTCTGAGGTGGTGTCTTCACTCGTTTTTCTGCCTCCAAATTCAGGACTTTCTCCACTAGACCAAGACGCCTTTCTCATTACAAAACAATAATGGTTTTCTTTTTTCTATCACTGAGAAACTAAATGAAAACCTAATTTACCTTCATATATAAGTTTCTGCCCCTAGAAGATTTGTGGAGAAAATTCAAAGAGAAAAAAAATATGACAACTACTCTAAATCCGCCTGCCTTCTCTGATTGGATTTATTTTTTTCCAAATGAATTCCCCTTTCTCAGCAAAGGGCAACAAGTTCTGTATTCACTTATAGAACTGAATGACTAATCCACTCAACTTTTACTTTAAGCTTAAGAATAAAAGAGAATTTTAGATTTTCTAGACAAGTTACAACTGGCTGCTCTTCACGTATTATCTCTCTGCCCTAAATACCAGGCAGAGAGGCCCCACTGCATCTCACTTTATTTTCTAATGATATATTTTCCCCTGAGACACTATGAAACATATAATTTTTTTAATGTAGCAGGTGACCCTGAAAATATTTGTGATACTGAAGAAAGTCTTCATGCTGATGTATCTTTTTTAAAAATAATACTGTCATTGAACTTAAATTTTCCTCAACAGTTTCAGGAGAAAGCAAAAGTCA
>JAQQSK010000568.1:0-16784 GCA_028658325.1 Potorous gilbertii
TGGATCTGTGTCCTTCACCTAGAATTTTCAAGTTCCATTGTCACTATTTTGGTGACATCTGGGTAGAATTATGCTGTTGTACATACTTCCAGTATCTTAAGTCTACCTGGAAATTCTTACTTATCTGAGGATCAGGGGCTACATTTCATTGATTTCATTGATACATCTCATCAACCTTGTGAAGTAGATAATATAGATCGTTCCCTTTTTACACATATACCTATGACTCAAAGCTAATTCACAGAAGACCCTCCTCATTGGCTGAGATTGATTATTTAATTCTCCATACTTATATGAGGAGGTAGAGTTGGCAAAAGATGAAAGATCCTGGTCTGTGGGCTTCCAGCTTTGAGAGACAATATATGCACTTACAGACACTCTTTAGGTCCCTGAATGGGGAAAAAGGCTTTGGGAAGAAGCCAGTAAGTAGAGGAACTGGCACTTCACACATGTCCTCATCCTCAGTTTGCTAACCTTGAGACTTGGGGGAATTTTCTTTTGGGTGATATCTAGGACTCTTAGTTGAGTTGAAATATCTTACTCCCAATGGGAGAGCTCATTTATTCTGTGTATTTATCTGGTATAATTTTCATCTATATACACCTCCTCAAATTTGTTTGGTACTGGCTTGGATCAAAAGGTTTATTTACTACTTTTACATGTCTTCACTGTGAAACTGGCATTTGGTAGGGAGTTAAACCTTGAGGCCATCCTTCCCTGTTAAGGAAAGATGATCAGAAGCTCAAGCTTGAACTTAAAAATCATTTCTCCTCTACTAACAATTTTTAGAGGATGTTAGATATAATATTAATCTGGCATTTCCCTGTAAGGAGAGTAGAATGGCAATTCTTATGGCCCTAATCACCTTCTCCCCTCATAGGTGGAATCAAACTCTTCTTTGGAGAAAGGTAGAAGATGGATATTCTAGAGATATCTATTCATGCCTCCCTGTGAGCCACATTTAGACACACACATGTAGACACATGTGACCTCCATGGACAATAAACACACATCATTCCATAAACACATGAAAGAACTGAGGTCCAAAGAAAATAAGTGACTTGCCCATGGTAATTTGCCCACAAAGCCATTAACAAAATTCAAACCAGGTTTTCCTTATACCAATTTTAGTACTTTATCCATTAGACATGACTTTTACATAGAGATCGTTTTCATGAAGATGTAGAGAAAATGTGAGTAAGGAGGGAGAATTACTTGAAGATAGTAAAGTAAATTTGGTATTCCCTCAATATTAGAAAAAAATCATGGGAATTTTCATGCAGGACCATGTATCCCCCAAGGTGTGCTTTCTAGTTCTCTCTCTGCTAAACGATGAGAAAGGCAGGGAAACTAGAAGGGAAAATAGGACTTTTTCCTTATGAAAAAGCAATCATATAAACCTCTAGATTATTACAAAAGTAACACAATGGATGAAAGACATCTTCAAGGACTGTTGACAAAGAGCTTAGTCTCAAAATGGACCAAAGTCTTTAGTAACCACCAGTATCATTCTATATAATGGGTGAACCACAGGAAGTCAATGGAGACAGGATAAAAGAAGCAGATCTGGAAATATAAGGTAGGGTTTAGGGGTAGGAAAGAGATGAACCCAGAAAGGATAAAGGAGTTGGCATTAGAGATGAACTGGAAGGGGGTCAGGGTACAAGGTACTATAGGTCAAAACATAGGAAACCATACAAGATTTGAGGAAGCATCCACCAAGATAACAAAGGAAAAACCAGGGAGCAATCAGGGGGCACAAGCAATAGAGACTTTGAAATTCAGATGAGTCACATCTGATCTTACTGGGAAGGTTTCTAGCTTAGCCCATTATAAATAATGTTTTCTGATGGTTTTTTAAAAAATTTATTTATTTTTAGTTTTCAACATTCATTTCCACAAGATTTTGAGTTCCAAATTTCCTCCCTATCTCTCCTCTCACTTCTCCCAAAGACACTGTGCATTCTGATTACCCCTTCCCCCAATCTGCCCTCCCTCCTATCACACTCGTCACTTCCCTTATCCCCATCTTCTTTCTTTTCTTATAGGGTAAGATGGATTTCTATACCCCATTACCTGTATATCATATTTCCCAGTTGCACGGAAAAACAATTCTCAACATTCATTCCTAAAACTTTGAGTTTCAACTTCTCTCCCTTCCTCCCTCCCCACCCATCCCCACTGAGAAGACAGGCAATTCAATATAGGCTATACACGTATATTTATAAAAAAGACTTCCATAATAGTCATTCTGTGAAAGACTAACTGTATTTCCTGCCATTCTATCCTGTTCCCCATTTATTCTATTCTCTCTTTTGACCTTGTCCCTCCCCAAAAGTGTTCACTTCTAATTACCCCCTTTGTCTTATTTGCCCTCCCTTCTATCATCCCCCCACCCCCCACTCCCCTTGTTCCCTTCTCCCTTACTTTCCTGTAGTGTAAGATAGATTTTCATACCAAATTGAGTGTGCATGTTATTCCCTCTTTAAGCCAAATGTGATGAAAGTAAGCTTCACTTTTTCCCCACTCACCTCCTCCCTTTTCCCCTCCACTGAAAAAACTTTTTCTTGTCTATTTTATGAGAGATAATTTTCCCCATTCCATTTCTCCTTCCAATATATTCCTTTTTCACCCCTTAATTTTATTTTATTTTTATTTTTTTAGATATCATCCCTTTCTATTCAATTTACCCTGTGCCCTCTGTCAATATATGTATATAATCCCTCCAACTACCCAAATACTGAGAAAAATTTCATGAGTTACAAATACTATCTTTCCATGTAGGAATGTAAACAGTTCAACTTTAGTAAGTTCCTTGTGATTTCTCTTTCCTGTTTACCTTTCCATGCTTCTCTTGATTCTTATGTTTGAAAGTCAGATTTTCTATTCAACTCTGGTCTTTTCATCAAGAATGCTTGAAAATTCTCTATTTCATTGAATGACCATTTTTCCTCCTGAAGTATTACACTCAGTTTTGCTGAGTAGGTGATTCTTGATTTTAATCCTAGTTCCTTTGACTTTTGGAATATCACATTCCAAGCTCTCCAATCCCTTAATATATAAGCTGCTAGACCTTGTGTTATCCTGATTGTATTTCCACAATACTCATATTGGTTTTTTCTGGCTGCTTGCAATATGTTCTCCTTGACCTGGGAACTCTTCAATTTGGCTACAATATTCCTAGGAGTGTTTCTTTTCCGATTTCTTTCAGGAGGTCCTCAGTGGATTCTTTCAATATTTATTTTACCTTCTGGTTCGAGAATATCAGGGCAATTTTACTTGACAATTTCATGAAAAATGATGTTTAGGCTCTTTTTTTTTGATCATGGCTTTCAGTAGACCCATAGTTTTAAAATTATCTCTCTTGGATCTATTTCGCAGCTCAGTTGTTTTTCCAATGAGATATTTCTTATTGTCTTCTATTCTTTTACTCTTTTGATTTTGTTTGGTAATTTCCTGGTTTCTCATAAAGTCATTAGCTTCCAACTGCTCCATTCTAATTTTGAAAGAACTATTTTCTTCAGCAAGCTTTTGAACATCTTTTTCCAATTGGTTAATTCTGCTTTTTAAAGCATTCTTGTCCTAGTTGGCTTTTTGGACCTCTTTTGCCATTTGGGTTAGTCTATTTTTAAAGGTATTATTTTCTTCAGCATTTTTTGGGTCTCTTTTAGCAGGCTGTTGACTCACTTTTCAAGATTTTCTTCCATCACTCTCATTTCTCTTCCCAGTTTTTTATCTGCCTCTCTTACTTGATTTTCAAAATCCTTTTTGAGCTCTTCCATGGTCTAGGACCACTGCATATTTTTTTCTGGAGGTTTTGGATGCAGAAGCCTCGATTTTTATGTCTTCCTCTGATGGTGTGCTTCATTCTTTCTCATCTGAAAGGATGGAAGAAAATACCTGTTCACCAAGAAAGCAATCTTCTATGATCTTATTTTTTTCCCTTTTTTGGACATTTTCCCAATTAGTTACTTGATATTTGAGTCCTTTGTAAAGTGGAGGGTATACTCTAGGGACCTGTAAGTTCTCAGTTCCTCCAAGGTGGTGCAATCAAGGGAGAGAAGTTTATTCCTTTCCTGGCCTGCACTCTGGTCTAGAAGCAATAACAAGCTTTTCTGCCCAGGATCTGCTAGTAGAATTCCCTCTCCAGAGCCTCCACCATCTCCACCATACCAGCACTTTTCCTCACCCCAGGGCCTCCTCAGAACTGAGGGCCAGATCAGCTACTCAATTCCCCCTAGGATCTTAAGAGGAAGGGCTCAAAAAATGGATACTGTGCTGCAGGGGCTGCTGGCACCCTGGGGTCAGGGCTGAGGCTGTAGACTGCTCCCTTCTCACTCAGGTGAAAGAACTTTCTAACTGACTTTTGAAGCTGTCTTTGGCAGCTGAGAAATCTGGAAACTACAGCTGTTGCCCATGATTCCAAGCCCTGCAGCCTGCTCCAGTTCTCTCCCTTTTGCATGGCATGGCCAAGGCTGGGCTGTGCTCTGCTCTGAGTCCAGTGCAATAGACCTTTCCTGTTGGGCTTCCAGGATGTCTTGAGCTGTAAATCTCTTTCACTCTGTCATTTTATGGCTTCTGCTGCTCCAGAATTTGTTTAAGAGTTGTTTTTACAAGTATTTTATGGGCTTTGGGGGTAGAGCTAGAGCAAGTTTATTCTTCTACTCCACCATCATGGCTGTAAGGAAAAACCTATTTATACCAATATTTTCAAGTGTTTTTAATAGACATGAGTGTTGTACTTTATCAAAAACCTTTTCTGTATTGATATAATCATATGATTTTTTAAAACCATTGTTGATATAATCAATTATATTAATACTTTTCCTTACATTAAATCATCCGTACACTTCTGGTAGAAATCCCACTAGACAATTTATATCTTTGTAAATATTCTTCCATTTCACTTAGATTGTTAAATTTACTGCCATATAATTGTGCATAATAACTCCTTAGAATTGCTTTAATTTCACCTTTGTTCATAGTATATTCATCCTTTTCATGTAATTTGGTTTTCATAACATGTTTTCAGTTTCAAGTGCAATCATCTTTTTTTTTACTTTTCATTCTATGTTAGAGAAATGCTTGTTTTATTCCGTAAATTTTTAAAAAAATTACAAAAGAAAGAAATCCAGGTGAGTTCAACCCCAGTTGGATGGACTCCTGAGGAGCCACTTCCAGGGAAGGAGAAAAATTCAGGATATGTCTAGGGCAGTTATCTCTCAGAATATTGGATATATATAAACATTGCAAAGGAAATGATAAATAGTTTGACCTGGGTGATATGTGGGAAGTATAGTGTAATCAGATACTGACACCTAGGCAACTTTTATCTCCAAATTAATAAGAATATTTGGTTAATGGGGTAGGAAAAACATTAGAAAGTAAGGGTGAATTAAATCTACTAAAACTGAGAAAAAAATCTGTAGACTACACAGCAATTTAGATTAATGGGTAAGTTGTGTAATTGTATTAAAACATCAAAATTAGTTAGGTTTTCTCTATTTTTCTCAAAAGTCCTCTTATTTTAATGAAAGGGAGCTGGCTTCTGAATGCTCAGGATGAAATGACAGGAAGTACAGAACCCATAAACAGATGTTAAACTAACTGTGAAACTGTGGTCATGACCAGTGGTTCCTTTGTGGAGTATTAACAAGTCCTTTCAGTGAAGGGAGAAATGCCATTGGACAAATAATCATTAGTCATACCACTACTTCCTCTCCACTCCCCCCCACACACGTGCACTGTAACCCATAAACATCACTGGAACTGTTTGTGATAATGTTTGGGTCCATGCAGGAACTAGCATGAGGAGTACCCAAGCTTGTGGTGAGATGTACAGGGCTTGGGAAAGGAAGACTGACTGGAGAAAGAAAATCCGGGTAGAAGCAGAGACCAAAGGGTAGAGGACCAAGACACCAAGAGCTGATCAAATACAAGGTGGTATTAGGACAGATGCTGTGGTACAGGAACCTTCCTGTACTATGGATCCTGAAGTTATAATTCTATATTTCTTTTTTCTCTTGGATTCTCTCATGGGAGCCCTAAAGTTTTCCTCCCTCTAAACATGGGAAAAGTGTGTTTACTATGTTTTTTTTTTGTTTTAAACATTTACTTTGTCTTTGGAAGTTGTGTTAACCACAATCTTTGGCTAAGGTGGGTCTACTCAAGGGGAATGCGGTTGGAAGGACAGATTGGAGGGAGGGAGAGAGATTTAACACTGAGGTGTTTTGCCAAACCAATAACTCTGACTGAGGACTTGGAACTGAAAATTATAAAGAATTACGGATCCTTTTATTACAATTTCCCAGAAATTACACTAGGAAATTCACCTAAGCAATGAGTCATTACTAGGGAGAACTAATATGAATGGCTAAATAACCTTACTCATTATGCCAGCAATATAAAAAACACAATTAAGTGGTAAAGTAGGCTAAATTCTTTCTCCATTATCCATATCTATAAAATTCGGTTGATAGGATTATGACAACATAGCCAGGCACCACTGTCTACCTGATGATAGCATCCCCAAATTAAAGGCATAGTGCTTAGAAGGAAATCAACAGTACCACACATGGCAGCCTTAAAAACTCAGACCTAGAAAATAACCATGAATATCACAAAAGTCTTGCAGCTCAGATGACGCACATATTGCTTTAATGCTCACCTCAGTTAACTCATTGATAAAAGCACCACTTTGGACAGCTCAAAATCTTACTCCTAGATAAAGGGTGGGACTTCTTTATTTCACTGGTGCCCAGAATAGGCAATTTCTACTTTTTACTGGGAAAGAAGAGGGCCTGCATATGAACTAATCAGCTATATCAGGAAACGATGAACTTGAATAAAAATTGAGGGTAGAAAAATATTAAAAGCTATGGGTGTCATCAGCTTAGGAATTTGGGGTGCCTCAGATTTAAAAAAAATCAGAGTTGGAAGACTCTAGGTTTTCCAGTAGGCCCAGAAATGTGAATCACCTTGACTGATTTAGATTTTCATCCCATATGATGGTCATCATGAATAAGCTGTAAAATAAAAGTTGTAAAAGTGACTCTCGATCATGACTTTCAAGTGCTACCCAGATTGGCTTTCTAACCCCAGAGGTGCACAGACATTGTGATGACAAATCTGTTTGACAAATATATAGGACTGATTTTTGGCAAAATTATGAAGTGATTCTTCAGAGCCTTTCCCATCTCCTTTCAGGTCAGTGATGTAGTGAGTTCCTTATCACTGCAGGTCTTTAAGTAGAAAATGAACGACCATTATCAAGAAAGTAGGCAATTATATGCATCAATGACATTCACTTGGACCTCCTTGTATCCTCCTCTATATGCATCCTTCATATCCCATTCTATCTTCTGTAGAAGATTGCCCCCCCCACTACCCTCCCCACTCTCTCAATACTATTTAATCTATCAGCTGTTTCTCTGTGGACTACAAAGATATCCAAGTCCTTCCACCCTAAGATGACAATGATGATACAAAAACAAACCCTTTGATCTGGGAATCACTGCTAGACATCACCTAACATCTCCTGCCCTTCATGGCTAAGTGCTTTGAAAAAGCCATCCTTGTTAATTGCCTACACTACTTCTCTCACTTATTAGACCCTCTATAGTCTAGTCACTAACTTCATCATTCAACTGCTCTCTCCAAGCACACTAAATCTAATAAGGATTGCCAAATCTAATAACCTTTTCTCAGTTCTCAAACCCTTTGATCTTTCTGTCACCTGTGATACTACCAATCACTCTTTTCTCCTGCATACTCTCTCTTCTTTCAGTTCCCCTGACACTGCTTTCTCCTGGTTCTCCTCTTATTTGTCTGACAGCTCCTTCTCAGCCTCTTTGCTGGTTCTTCATGCAGATCAGACCCACTAACAATGACTGTCATCCAACAATCTGTCTGATCCTTTTTCTCTTTTCCCTTTATGCTATCTCCCTTGGTGACCTCTTTAATTTCCATATGTTTGATGATCATCTCTGTGCAAATGAATCCCAAATCTGTGTATCCAACCCTAGTCTCTCTCCTGACCTACTGTTACATATCATCAACATCTGCATGGATATCTCAAAGTGAATGTTCCACAGTCACTCCAAACTCAATATATCCATAACAGAACTCATTAAATCCCCCCAGATCCTTCTCCCTTCTGTACTTCCCAGTTACTATTGAGGGCATCACCATCTTCTCAGGCCCACAACTGCAGTTCCATCCACCACTCCGTCTCACCCCACATATCCAATTCATTGCCAAATATAGTTTCTACCGTCACAACATCTTATGCATGTTGTGCACCCTCATACACATACACACACACACACACACACAAGCCCCTTATTGTTTCTGTCTTCACAACATCATTTATGCAGGTCCTCATCACCTCACTTGGACTATTGTACTAACCTTCTGGTGAGCCTCCTTAACTCTCCTCAGTCTGCTTCATCTTCTACTAAGCTACCAAAATAATTTTTTCCTAAAGTTACTCTTTACTCTTCTATTCAGTAAACTCCATGAGATTCTTAGTACCACTACAATAAAATATTAAGTCCTCTTTTGGGGCATTTCAATCATAATCTGGCTCTTTCTGACTTTTCTAGTCTTCTTATGTTTAAATCCCCTGCACCTCTACCTCTTAGACATCTAGAATTGTATGTCCAATAGGCATCTCAAACTCATATATCCAAAATTGAATTTATTATCTTTTCAGTTTCACAATTTCTCTTTCACTGTCAAGGATACCACCAGTCACCCAAGTTCTTAGACTCGGTATCATGCCCAACTTGCTCTCATTTTGTGTGTTCAATCTATGGCCAAATATTGTCTGTAGATCTTTATCTCTGTCTTCAAAGCATCTCTGGTATGTGTCTCTCCACTTATGGTTTCCTCCCTTGTACAGGCTCTCATCAACTCACACTTAGATTACTGTAATAATCTGATTAGTCTCATTGCCTCAAGCCTCTGCCCCCTCTAATCACCCTCCATTCAGCTGCCAAAGTGACTTTCCTAAAGTATATTTATCTTTTATATATAACTTTGTGAATTAGAAAATGAGCTCCTCGTGGGCAAGGACTATGTGATGGGTTTTTTTTCCTTTTTTCATATTCCTAGCACATAGTGCCTGATACATAGTAAGTGCTTAAAATGCTAGTTGCTTAAATTATGGCAATATGTATATGTCCAAATAATTATTCTCCAGGAAAGCATGTTTTAAGTTACAGGATGGATTAAATCAGAAGTGTCAAACATATGGCTTGCAACCCTCTTTTCCGCATAACAACTTACTCTTCTGTAAATTCTATTCTCTGAGGGTCGTGGTAAACAACTAAGGTTAACTCGATAAACTAATTCACAATAATGTTTAATAGATGCTTATGGGTTAATGCATTACCCATTTATAAATATTTTTCTTCTTAATAAAAGTTAAAAAGAGGCAAAGAATTTGCTTTTACCTAAAGACATGACTAATTAGATTTTAGTTAATATGAACAACTAACTGTGTTATCTCAGATTTGGATTAAATATTTAGTCCAAACTTGTACCCCAAACAATTGCCTCTTCTATAACGTTACTTTTGACCATTTATTATCCTTCTGAATGTTTCCAGTGCCAGGAAGCTCCAACTCACAAAGGATGCTATTTGAGGGAACAGCTCCAGCTTCTAGAGGAAGTCACAACTTCTCTGAACATCAATTTTCCCATCTGTGTAACAGTGATAACAATATTTGCTATACTTATTTCATTGACTTGTAAAGATAGCACTGGGTAAATATGAGCTGTTATTATTAAATTCCAAGATTAGGGAAAGTCTAACAGAATACCTATCTATCCATTACAGATTTGAAGACTGTGTGGTTTGGGGAGGAGAGTTGGCTCTGCATGGAACCTGGTCTCAAATCTTGCCTTTGATGTCTCAGAAGTAGTCAGGTGGCATGGTTGCTTAAAGTCAGGAAGATCTTAGTTTACATCCTTACAACCTTACTAGCTGTGTGACCTTGGGCAAGTCACTTAATCTCTCACTGCCCCAGTTTTGTCAAGTGTAAAATAGGGCCAATAATAGTACCTATCTCCCTCATTCCGAGGGATATTATAAGGATTAAATGAAATAATATTTATAAAGCTTATAGCATAGTGCCTGGCACATAGTAGGCACTAAACAAATGCATATTCCCTTTTCTTCCTTCCCACCTATATAACCTTAGACAAATCACTTAATGTGCCTGGTCCTTGGTCTTCTCATCTGAAAAGTGAGGATGATAGCTTTTGTATTCCCTTCTACCTCCAGATTCTTCAGATTTCATTCCTACAGGAGGCAGGAGAACAGGTCCCCGCGATATCATTAACTTAACCTTGACAGCCCTAGCATGTGTGCACACAAAGGAAGATTAGAATTCTTCTCCACTTCTCAGTCAGGATCAAGCAGCTTCTCAAGTGCTTGGGCTCAACACATACACACACACACACTAACACACACACACACATAGACACACACACATACACCAGTGCTATGAGGCAGATTTAAGAAAAGTTTGAAAGTGCTCATTTATTGTCAAGGCATCTATCATGCTAGTGCTTGACTAGTCTGGCTCGGAACCTGCCACAAGCCTGGGGAAGTTGTTCACCTTGGAGACTGTCCTTCAGCACAGACAGAAACATCCCTGTCTAAGTTATCTTGTTAGCATGATTCACTGTTAAATGGATCTCAATTGAATCGGGCTTTATATGTTCCAGCTAGAGGTGACGAGCACAGACAAGGAATCTGTTTCACTTCAGACTTGGACATTTAACTCTATGGGGGAATATTTTCGCTGCTCTCTTCCCTGGTGTCATAAATTTCCCTGAGTGAGCATCTGCAGGTCTGTTTTCAGGAATTTCTGTGACTTGAAAGGAGATTTCTTAATAACTAGGAACAGCAGAGGATGACTTTGAACTTTGAATGTAGGGTACCCATAATTGAAAAGACCATCTCAGAGTCAGTTACTCCCATATCCCTGATGGGCTGATTAGGATCATTCTTAGTCCCCAAAGAGGAAGCTGTTTCACCCATCTCATTAGCTTTCTTGATTCCATAAATATGCCATAGCATCACTAGACATTACATACATGTGCGTATATCAGTGCATTTATATGTATGCCCATTTGCATGTGGATATAGGCATCATATGCATATATGTATATTGTATATATATATACTATATCAGTACATTGTCATATCTATACATATAATATCAATAGATTATTATATATATACATGAGGTATATATTAACATACAAATAGGCATATATATATGTGCACTGATATACACACATGTACGTAATGTCTAGTGATGCTGTGGCATATTTATGGAATCAAGAAGGCTAATCAGATAGATAATGAATTACATATATGTGTGTTATATATCTATGTATATATGTTCCTTCGATACATATGTACACATAGAAATTAGCATATACATGCATTGATATGCACACAATGCATTGTAGTTACATGTGTACATGTATTTCTGTGTATGTATATATATATATGTACATGTAGGGAGAATGGAAAGGCAAGGTTGGTTTTACTCAACAGTAAATGGGCAGCTAAGTAGTGCAGTAGATTGAGCACAGGACCTGGAGTCAGGAAGACCTGAATTCAAATCTGACCTCAGACACTCACTATCTGTGTGATCCTGGGCAACTCACTTAATCCTAATTGCCTCTGTTTCTTCCTCTGTAAAATGAACTGGAAAAGGAAATGGCAAATGACTTCCATATCTTTGCCAAGAAAACCCCAAATGACGTCAGGAAGAGTTGGACATGACTGAAATGACTGAGTAGCAGCAACTTATAAAGGAGATAATCACTTATGTGTTCTGATCAAACTCAAATGAAAAAGTTCTGTCAAATATTAGCTCTGTGTAATTCATTAGTTTGATTTCTTAAGTCATTGAAGACATCTGGTAAAATGGAAATGTAGTGAGACTACTTCACATCACCTTTCAACTGGTTATGATTCACTGACCTGATGTTGATTCGCAGTGTTAACCAGCTCAAAACAGAGGACTTGGGACTATTATACTCCTCTCTGTAACAACCCTTGAATTCAATATAAGAGCACTAAATCCCTGAGAAGATAGAATATGCTATGATGTTCCAGAAATGCTGGAGGAAGAGTAGATATTCCTTAGTGTTCAAAGAGTTAATGAATTCCTTGCTCAAAACTTTGTAACTGTGTGCTGGGGTAGAATGTGTGGAGGAAAGGGACTTCTGTCTCCAAGATCAAAGCATTCTCAAATGCCCCATTGTGGTTATGGATCGTTCCTTCTTTAGCCCTTTGTGCAATCAATGACCAAGTCCTGTCTGTTCTTTCAAGGTCTCCCAGTGCATCCTGGGTCATCTCCAGTCATCTTGATGACTATCAGGTCACTGGATTCAGATGACTCTGGAGGAGAAGTGAGGCTGGTGACCTTGCACAGCCCTTCCTCACTCAAAGCAAAATCAAGTGCAAGTCATGTCATCATTTCTCTGATGGCATGAACTTCTTCAGCAATGAAGGACAAACACAACAACAACCTATCTGTTCTATCTTCAAAATTCACTTAGCTTTATAACCTGCTAACCTTATAACCACTTGATTTCTCAGGCTCCATTTTGCTAGACTAGGAATAGGAATATGTGTACTTCCTACCATGTTGCAGGACTATTGCGAGAAAAGCACTTTGTAGGGTACAGATGGGACCTACATTATTAGCCTTTACTTTCCATTCTCACTGCCACCACTGTACTCCATACCCTTTGAAATAGTTTCTATTATTCATTTTGTTAAGAATTCATCCTCTGGACATAGCTACGAAAGGTCCCTGATCTGGTTGTATTCTAAATTTTTAATACTGTGACCTTTACTATTCATATCCTATAACTATTTTAGTTTATTGTTATGCGTGATGTAAGGCTCTGGTTGAATATCAGATGACTTTCCAGTTCCTCCATTAGTTCTTGTCAAAGTTACACATTCTTTCCTAAGTTATTTATGTTTTCAGGTTTATCATACACTAGAGTATTGAGTTCAATTATTTCTGGTGTTGCTTTGTCTAGTCTATTCTATTGATCTACTTTTCTGTTTCTAGAGTTAGACTTTAGTGATGGATTTGAGATTTCAATGGAAATTTCGTGTACCAACAGAAACTCTTTCTACTGTTGCCATTCAGCGTCTTCTTTGAAATTTATCTTAGAGATGTACCTAGAGCACTGAGAGGTTAAGTAATTTGCTCAGGATCACACAGCCTGTATGTATCAGAGATGGGACCTGATGTCCTATTAACTTTGAGGACAGCTCCCTATACATTATGATTTCTCTCTTCTATTTTTTCCTAATTTTAAACAAATAGCAATTAATTTTGTTGATTACTGCTGTGTGAGTGTGTGTGTGTGTGTGTGTGTGTGTGTGTGTGTGCGATTTAAGTGCTGGGAGTGCTATTCCTCTGCTATTCTTTCACTCTGTTTCCCTTGATAGTCCATATTTTTTCTTCCTCTAAATAAATTTTTTTATTATTTTTGTCCAGGTCCGTAAAGTATTCCCTTGGAAGTTTGATTAATATAGTACTAAATCAGGAAAATGATTTAGATAATATTGTCACTTTTGTTACAGCACAGAATAATCATGAATATTAATGACCCTCTAGTTACTCAATTTGTTCTTTATTTTTCTAAGGGGCATTTTGAAATAGGGTCTACACAGGTATTGATGCGCTTTGGTTGACCCATTAACAGACATATTGTGCATTTTGTTGTTATTAGGAAAGGGACTTCCCTTTCTATTGTTTCCTTCTGGATTTTGTTATTACTACATATTGCGATTGATTTTATGGGTTTTTGTATTTTAACATTTTATTGATGCTATTGATGTTTCCTCTTTGTCTTTTTTTTATTCCTTTTATTGTTTTCTCTTGTCTTATTGCTATGCCTAGTATTTCTAGAACTAGATCGACTGACATGGAGAATGAGGAAATCCTAATTTAGTCTATTTTTTGCATGCGCATGTTCCTGCGTTATCTATGAGGGTAGGTTTTACTTTAGATAATTTTGCTTTAATTTATTTTTAAATGGTCTTTATTTAGTAGAATTTTTGCCTAAATTAACATCGTGTTGTGTCAAAGTATTTTTATGCATCTGTTGATTTGTTAGTTTTGTTTGGATGCTTTTTTTTCAATCAATAAACTAATAAGCATTTATTAAGTGCTAACCATATGCCAAGGATTGTACTAACTGCTGGGGATTCAAAGAAAAAGGTAAAAACAGTCCTTATCTGTAAGGAGCTCACAATCTGATAGGGAACACAACATAAACCTGAAGACGCACACACATACATGCGTGCACATACACACGTACATAGTGTAGATGAAAGATAACATTATAGGAGGTAATAGTAAATAGCAGAAAAAATCAAGAAAGGCATCCTAGAGGAGATGACATATCAGGATTACATATATTTTCTAAAAGGAGTTTGGTAGAGTTTTTTTTCTTCAATTTTTGTGAATAATTTGGCTAGAAAAGAAATTAATTATCTTTAAATATTTGAGAGACTTCTCCTATAAATTCATTTGGATAAGGGCTCCCTCTCCCTCCTCAGATATTTCATTTTCAGCTATTTAAATTCTCTTTTCTGAAACTGATTTTTTTCGTGTCCTTTATTTAGTTTTCTGTTAATTTGGGTATATTGTATTTTTGAAATTTATTTTAAATTTCAATACATAAAAATAAAAGAAACATATTATAAACTTAAAAACAAAATAAGAGGAGAAAAAAAGCATTCCATGTGCACAGCAGAATTTGAGAGGATTCAAAACATATAACAATAAATTTCTATTTCAGAAAAGCCTATATAATAAATACTACACATTGCGTTCAGAGTTGTCAAGCATTTTGTATTTTTTATATGCAATCCTTAATTTCTTTCACATTTTCAGTTTTGCTGACATATAACTTTGCATAGTAGGCTCTATTTTTTTCTTGTTCTATTTCATCTTTTTCATTTATTTTGTTAATTTGATTTTTCTTCTTCTCTTAATCAGATTGGCTAAACATTTGTCAATTTTGTTACTGTATCTATCTTGTACATGTTTGTATCTTGTAACTCTCATTTGGATGGAATCTCATTAATGGCAAAGACTGTGTTTTTGCCCTTTTTGTGACTCCAACACTTACCCTGGCACATAGCAGATACTTCATAAATACTAGTTGACTGATGAGCACACCTATAAATCACTTTGTGTTTAGATGGTTTAAAATATCTATCTCTGAGTAAAACAGTAGTTAGTTAGCAATGGCATTTGTTTAGTTTAAATGCTGCTGTCTAGATATATTTCTGATGATCTTTTATATTTAATATTTCATTTGTGGGTAAGAAATAAATACTTGTCTCATACCTGGGTTATATTGTATGTCGAATTCTTTCCTTTGGGGGTAATTCTAGATATGTGGCATAATCTCAGCTGTAAGTAGTCTGGTGTGAGAGAAGAGGGAAAGTACTGGAGTTAGATGACCTAGTTTTGCCATTTACCACCATGGACAACTCATGCAACCTCTTTTAAGACTAATTTGTAAAATAAAATAAATAGGTTGAACTAAATGACCTTGGAGGTTCCTTCCAGACCTAAAAGCTATGGTCTTTTGATGCAAAATTTTCCCCTTACCTCAAAATTAACTAGCTGAAATGTGTGAGAATAGGTAGCTTGATTGCTTCTAATTATTAGACTACCAGGAGTGGGGAACCCCTGGGCTAGACTCTCTTAGGATTGAACCCAGTCTAGAGACAGAACAGATCTATAATTATTGTTGTTCAATCATTTTCAATCATATCTGACTCTTTTGTGTGCCCATTTTGGTTTTTTTGGCAGCTAGTAAAATGGTTTGCCATTTCCTTCTCCAGCTCACTTCACAGATGAGGAAACCGAAGAAAACAGGGTTGAGTGACTTATCTAGGGTCACATAGCTAGTAAGGATCTGAAACTGGATTTGAACTCAGGAAGATGAGTCAAAGAGAACCCAGCTCTCTACCCACTGTGCCACCTAGTAGTCCTGGATTTCTAGTAGAGGGCCCCTTTGGAGAGAATGTGTGAGAGTGCACTGTCCGAGACTTGTGGGATAAGCAATAATTACTTAATGTTAGTCAAGTCAAGTCCTTATCAGCTAAACTAAATGAGACTTTCCCTGATAACTGGGTAAAACTAATCCTTGGAGTCGAACCTGGGGCGTGGAGGGGATTCCTCAGAGGAAGAAATAATCTCAAGACTTTAGAGCCCAGTTCCAGAAAAGAGAACTAATTTTAGGGGTTGCATATGTTACTCACTACCCACCTACTGTGGCATTAGCAAGTCACTTCCCCTCTGGGACTGTGTTTGTAAAATTAGAAGACTCAATGAAACTGTGTCACAGTAGAGTGAGTCTTGGATTTTAAATCACGTTTTATGAAACTTTTTTTTTCTTTTTTGTTTTATGGTTCTTAAATAAATTTATTTATTTATTTAACTTTTTACATTCATTTTCACAAGATTTTGGGTTCCAAAATTTTCTCCCCATTTGTCCCCTTCCGCTCACCCCAATACACTGAGCATTCTAATTACGCATATCATCAATCTGCCCAATTTTCTTTCATCCCTCCCTTCCCTTACCCCATCTTCTCTTTTGTCCTGTAGAGCCAAATAACTTTCTATTCCCCATTACCTGTATTTCTTACTTCCTAGTAGCAAGAACAATACTCAACAGTTGTTCCTAAAACTTTGAGTTCCAACTTCTCCCCA
>JAQQSK010000569.1:0-16773 GCA_028658325.1 Potorous gilbertii
TTGCTTATCATATCTTCTTTTCTGATATCTGCTTTTTTCAAAATTTATATTCATATAGGTCATTGCTCTAATGAGTCAGTTCCCAGACTGTACAGGGCAAATGACTAAGAAATGGTTCTCTAATTCAATAAAAGTTAGTGTTTGTCCATTAAAAATATGATTAATTTCCTTTTTTATATTATCTAAGTCTTACTATATCCTGTATCTATTGGCCTTTATTGAAGAAAGTAATAAAATAATAGAGGTGTGAGCTTCTGAACATTTTAACTACTTTTGAGTCATATTTTTCAAAATGTCCAACACATTTCCAAATATTCCGTCATAAATTTTGTAATTGATCGGTTTGTTCACCAGTCTCATTGTTAATGTGTTCAAGTTTGCTCCCAGTACACCTGAGTTGATAAACTGTAGGATGCTACTGAAAAGAGAGTGAAATTTGAAAGGACTTGATATTTGACAGGACTGGTAAGAGACAGGCAAGCCCTAACATTAATCTAAGCCATATCACGTCAAGTCATTTCATTTGACTTTATATCCCTAGGGAGTCAAGTTCTTTGTCATTCACAGAATGTGATGACCTTACTCTTAAAGCAAACCCTAACTCTCACGCCACTCTGTAACTCAGTCTTCTCCAAGAGCATTTCTAAATCTCTCTATTTGGTATTCTCTGTGGTCTTAGAGGAAAGTGCTATATTTTAAATATCTTGATGGAGCAGAGGTCCATCACCAACTCATGTAGAGTCAAAACTATTGCATGAAACATCTATTTAGCAAATATTAACTCTTCTTGATATTAACTTTTGAAGTCCCAAGAGAAAATAATTCTTGCATTGTGATTTCCTTTCTATCTCAGACAAATATCTCTTTATATTCCATATAAACCTGGTAAATACTTTTAAGAAAAGGTACCTATCATTTTATAGATAGATAAAAATTAGATATAGCTATACAGATATATATACAGACATTACATACAAACATATATATAGTGTGTTTGTGTATGTATTAACATAATAATGCACTATTATTTTTCAATTGCATATTATATCTTCTCTTCCAATATCTTCTTTCATCTAATTTCACATGCATGTGGATCATTGGTCTAACAAGCCAATAATCCAACAGACCATGGGCAAATGATTCAGGAACAGTGTGCCACTGATGGTCATTCAATTTCTTATCTTTCAAAATATAATTAATTTTCTTTTTGCTATATTCAGTATGATATATACATACATACACCCATATATACATTACACATATGTATATATACATCAACACATATGTGTATGTATATATATATACACACACATCAACACACACATATATATATGTAAACTCATGTAATGTTGTGGGGGTGTATATATACATACATATATATACACTTGGTGTGTGTATGTGTGTATATATATGTATGTATATACATACACACATGTGTATATGTATATGTATGTATATACATATACACATGTGTATTTATATACATACATATATATATATTCTTTTCTCTAAGTAAATGCTTTTAGAAATCACATTTTTTCCCTCCAAATTGAAATGATAAGTCATTGCAGTGCCACTTTATGATTTCTGACTGCACAACCAACCCCAGCAAGACATTGATTTGGGGCAGACTGAACAATAAAAGACAGGAATTCTTTCATATTTCTCCCTGGCTTAATTTCCAATCTCCTCCTCTGTACTCTAAACTCTTCAATTCAAATAGATATTTCTAAGTGATTTCTTCCAGGCTTCAATTGCTCTCCCCTCTTTCAATGCAATAATATATTCATATACCTCTCTTTGAAGGCAAAGGTTATTTCTTTTCCTCCACAAAATTTTGTTTTTGTAAAAAATCTCAAGCACATTCTAGGGTGTTCCCAAAAGTCACAGAAAAGGAGCCTCCCTTATTTGCATTCTTCCATGGCAAACTCATCTACCACGCCCTGACAGGGACATTTTGAAATTGCAGCCTCCATCATTTCCCAGAGAACAGATGGTGAAAGAAATAAAGTTCAGGAGAGTGCAGCCGTTTGAGCTGATAGTATCAGTGTTTCTCTCTCTCTCATAGCCCCCCAATGCTCAGAACCACATTTGCCACTAAATTCGAATTGCAGAAGCCAGATGGAAGAATGAGATGAGAAGGAACAGGCTGTTTGATTTGTTTTCACATGTTTTATGACTTGCCATGGGTAGATTATAGATTTGGAAATTAAGGTATGACAGTCAGGAAATCTGGGGACCTTGGGGCAGGATAGAGAGAATAAAGCTTTATAAATGGCTGCAGCATTTGACAGCAGTATCAGGTGCAGAGAAGAGGAAAGGGCATAGATCAAGGAAAAAGGAAAGTAGAGAAAGGAAAAGAAAAGATGAAAGATTCAGGAATTTAAGAAAAAAAGGGAAACAAAAGGAAAAAAGAATCCTTGAAAAGGATAGAAAAGAAAAGTGAAGAGACAGCGTAAGGAGATGAAGAAAAGTCTGAGATAAGAGGAAACAAAGTAGAAAGATGAAAAACAGAGGCTGCTGCCTTTAAAATTTCCACTCTCCTCAATTCCAAGCAGGTAGTTAAAATGTCCTAGGATAACAACTGCACCACTTCTACACCCTTGGGAGATACTTTCATGACAGCGGTCAGTGGAAAAAGAGATGTCACCTCATATTCAAACCTCTGATGAAGAGACTTTCTTCTCTCTAAGCTTATCATCCGGGAATTCCTTGGGAAATAGGCCCATGATCTGTTAGCAGACTCACATTGGAAGTTTCACAGCATGGTAAGATCTACCAGAACTTGGGCTCTGATTACCTTTGATAATTCAGAGTCATATCACCTCTGGTTTGTGAAGAGGATTTTCTTGGAGGTTAACACAGTAAATGGAGAATAACTTGCTCTGAAAAAATTAGGAGCAGCAGAGGTACTGAAATCCTACTCAAAGTGCCTCAGTCCCACAATTATAGCAGCATTTTGGTCATTCATCATATTTTCATTTTTTTATCATATTTTTTCCATAAATTCCTTGTATACCATGCAATCTCAATGAAATAGTAGACAGAATGGGAGTTACATGTTTCTCCTGGGTGCATATTATTATATCGCTGAGATCTTTGCGAAAAAAAATCACTGAAAATAAATTTACAAAATATGTTTGTTTAATTGAATGGAATGAATGTCATATACTAACATGAAAATTAATTAATTAATAAACAAAATACTGGCATCTGGACATGGAGTATTTTGTGCAGGGAACAACAAGGCAGCTAGTGTCAGCATATCACTGAGTACATGGTGGGGAATAATGGGAAAGAATACTGGATATGTAATAGGGTGCCAGCTTATGAAAGGGATGTTAAGTTTTATATAAGCCTTAGGATTAACAACTCTAATTATTCTTCGTGCAAAGTGTCACAAATAATGAGGTTCAACATCGGAGGTTTTTAGTAGCAATGTTTTTGTTGTTTTTGTTGCTGTTGTTAGAATTGTGGATGTTATTGTTACTGCTCATTTTAGTCTTAAATTTTGGCATCCCACTTTTGAAAAAAAAAATGTTTGACAGATGGAGTTTACGTGCTCTTGCATGTCTACTGCTGTCTGTGCTCTTCTTTCTCAACACCCAAAGGACAATAGTGCTCTACCCAAGAGATACACATTCAGAAAACAAGAAGAAAGAAAAGAGAAAGAAATGAGGGAGTACCTATCAAAATTATCCAACAGTTTATGCATGGTCCAAATAAATAGATGCATATGAGGTAGATCATCTTAAAAACGGAAAATGTCAGTGTTTTATTCATCTGAGTGCACTTTTTCAGATTTTGAAATTTTTTCAAGACAAAAATCACCTGAATCATAGTTATATTGATCTATATATATCTGAGATGGTAAGTTGCCATTCTTGTGAAGGAACTATGGTAGAACCAGGCTAAGAACAGGAATATACTTTCGTGCTCCAGCATCAGGGTGCCTTCTTCTATCGAATTCCAGAAGAGAATAATATAACTTTTAGGACATACAGGATAATTCTAGAAGAGACAGAAACCTAGGTTCTAGTTTGGATCAGAGTAGCTGTCTTTCACAGTTGCTCAACCTTACGGTATTGCTGTTAATGTGTACAATTCCGGTTCTGCTCCCTTCACTTTATATCATATAAGCCTTCCTAGGTTTTTCTGGAAACATCCTGCTCATCATTTCTTATAGTATAATAGTACCTCGTGGTTCTTAATATTCTATATTTGAAGGTCCTTTTCAGCTGTCACATTTGATGTTCTAAGATTCTTCCAAGTAATAATACTCTGTTATAAGATTCTTTTTTTCCAGTTCTAATACTCTGTGATTCTTTATGGATACTTCATGGATAAACCCATGTATCTCTCTTTCTTGCAGACAGTCTTACATTCTAGTTCCTACTCTTGGGAAGAGTTGGATAACCTTCCTTTAACTCTTTCAAAACTCTAGAGAGTTATTGAGACCATTGTCTCACACCTGAAGTATTTGAGTAAGCTCAAATCTCTCACTATTTTAAATCATCATCCTCTTCGCTCTCAAATTGATTTTGAAGTGCTTTTCAACATCCTTTTCAATAAATTATGCAGCTTAAAATTCCGTCCAGGATCAAATATAAAATCTTCTACTGACAACATGTTACATGTCCAGTATTCTTCCCCACTATTCCCCACCATGTACTAAATGATCTAGTGACACTGGCCTGCTTACTGTTCCCTATACAAACTAATCCATCTCCAGAATCAAGAAATTTTTTTAGTTTATTAATTAATTTTCAACATACATTTTTTATAATATATTGAGTTTCAAATTTTTTCCCTCCCCAAGAGAGCAAGTAATCTTATACAGATTATACATGTACAATCATGTAAGGCATATTTCCACATTAGCTACATTGTGAAAGAAGAATTACAGCAAATGGGGAAAAACATGAAAAAGAAAAAAAATGTAAATAGTATCCTTTGATCTGCATTCAGACTGAATAGTTAATTCCTGCTTATAGATAGCATTCTCTATTATGAGTTTTTTTGAATTATCCTGGATCATTGTATTTCAGAGAAGAGCAAAGTCTATCATAGCACATCTTGGCACAATGTTGCAGTTACTGTGTACAATATTCTCCTGGTTCTGCTCATTTCATATAAGTTCATATAAAATTTTTCTGAAATTTACCTTCTCATCATTTCTTATAGAACAATAGTGTTCCATTACATTCATATACCACAACTTGTTCACTATTTTCCTAATTAATAGTCATCCCCTCTATTTCCAATTTTTTTGCCACCACAAAAAGACCTGCTAGAAATATTTTTGTACATGTGAATCCTTTCCCCATTTTTATGATCTATTTGGGATACAGACCTAGTAGTTGTATTACTGGATCAAAGAGCATACACAGTTCTACACAGGCCTTTGGGCATAGTTCCCAATTGCTTTCCAGAATGGTTGAATCAGTTCACAATTCCAATTACTATGCATTAATCTCAAACCTTATCCAACATTTATCATTTTTCTTTTCTGTCTTATTAGTCAACCTGATAGGTGTGAAGAGGTACCTCATAGGTATTTTGATTTGCATTCATCTAATCAATAGTGATTTAGAATAGTTTTTGTATGACTATAGATAGCTTTAATTTCTTCATCCAAAAAATGCCTGTTTATGTCCATTGACCATTTATCAATTGGGGAATGAGTTGTATTCTTACAAATTTGACTTAGTTCTCTATAGATTTCAGAAATGAGACGTTTATCAGCAAAAAAAAAAAAACCTAGCCATAAAACTTGTTTTCTAGATTTCTACTTTACTTCTAATGTTAGTTGCATTGGTTTTGTCTGTGCAAACTCTTTTACTTTAATGTAATCACAAGTATCTATTTTGCATTTCATAATATTCTCTATGCCTTATTTCTTCAAAAATTTTTCCCTTTGCCAAAGATCTAACAAGTAAACTATGACTTGCTCTCCTAATCTGCTTGTAGTATCACCCTTTATGTCTAAATCATGTGCCTATCTTGATCTTATCTTGGTATACAGTGTAAGACATTGGTCTGTGCATAGTTTCTGCATATTATTTTCCAGTTTTACCAACAATTTTTGCCAAATAGTGACTTCTTATACTAGAAGTTGGAGTCTTTGGGTTTATCAAGTAGTAACTTACATAGTCATTTACTATTCTGTCTTATGTAAGTAATTTATTCCACTGATTCACCATTCTATTTCCTAACCAGGGCCAAATATTTTTTATGATGGCTACTTTATAGTTTAGATATGGTATGGCTAGGGTACCTTCCTTTGCTTTTATTTTTTTAAATTCCCTTTATATTCTTGGCCCTTTATTCCAAATGAATATTTTATTTTTTCTAGCTATATAAAATAATTTTTTTGATAATTTGATTGATGTGTCATTGAATATGCAAATTAATTTAAATAGAGAATTTTTTTAAATTTTTTATTATGTTAACTTGGCATACCCATGAGAAATTTTTACTTTTCCAATTGTTGAGTTCTGAATTTATGTGTGTGAAATGTGCTTTGTAATTGCATTCCTATAGTTCTTGCATTTGTATTGGCAAGTAGGCACAAATATTTTATATTGTCTACAGTTATTTTAAAGGGAATTTCTCTTTCTATCTCTTGCTGCTGGGCTTTGTTGATAGTATATAGAAATACCAATGATTTATGTGTATAATTTTATATCATGCAACATTGCAAAAGTTATTCTTTCAAGTCACTTTTTTAGTTGGATTTTCTAGGATTCTCTGAGTATACCATCATATCATCTGCAAATAGTGATAGCTTTGTTTCCTCATTGCCAATTCTAATTCCTTCAATTTCTTTTTCTTCTCTTATAGCTAAATCTAAAATTTCTAGTATAATATTGAAAAATAGTAACAGTAATGGACCTTCTTTTTTCACACCTATTGGAAATTTCACACTTATTTTCCCTATTTTCACACTTATTGGAAATGGTTCTAGCTTATCTCCATTACATATAACGTTTGCTAATGGTTTTAGATATACACTGCTTATCATTTTAAGGAAAACTCCTTTAATGTTTACACTCTTCAGTGTTACATTTTGTCAAAAGTTTTTCTGCAAGTATGGAGGTAATGATATGATTTCTTTTAATTTTGTTATTGATATGGTTAATTATGCTGATAGCATCCCCAATATTTAACCAGCCCTGTATTCCTGGTTTAAATCCCACCTGCTCATGTATTATCCTCATGATAAGTTGTGATATTCTGTTGGTTAATATTTTATTTAAAAATGATCTATATTCATTAGGGAAATTGGTCTATAATATTATCTCTCTAGTTTTACTCTTCCTAGTTTAGGTTTCAGAATAATATTTATATCATAAAGAGAATTTAGTAGGAATACTTCTTCACCTACTTTTCCAAATAGTTTATGTATTATTGGAATTATTTGTTCTTTTAATATTTGGTGTAATTCATTTGTGGGGTAAAACAAGGGAATTGTTAGAGTTCTCCCCCTGAACCCAGGCAAATACATGTATAAATGACTAAACAAATTCTGGAGCTGCAGAACCCATGGAATGATAGAAATGATAAAGTGAACCAAATCTCCAGCCCAAGAAAATATGGAAGGTAGATGGGAAGCATCTTTTGCACCAGGTTGGGAGAAGATCACAGTCCAGTGTGAATCATGCCAGCAGAGACAGTACCTGAGCAGGCCTCTAAGGGACTGAATCACTGGTACCTGTGGCAGTTTTGAGACTTTAGAATCCCAAAACACTGAAAACAATTTAGAAGGTAACTGGAAAAAAACCTTTTGGACCTGTGTAAGAGTACACTGGTCCAACTCAAGCCCCAGTGGTGTGGAGTGGACAGAGGAGTCCATGGCAGCCTCAGCAGCAGCTGCTGATTATGGAGCTCTGGGCCCACTGATTGTGGGAGAATCCAGTGGTTCATAGTTTACCTCCCACCTCCACTGGAAGCAGAGAGCTACCTTGACAAAGAGCTAAAAGTCAAGTAATTGGCTAGGGAAATGAGTAAAAACAGGAAAAAAAATCAGATTATAGAATCTTCATTTGGTTACAAAGAAGATCAAAACATACAATCATAAAGAGACAACAAAGTCAAAACTCCTATATCCAAAGCCTAGAATAAAAATATGAATTGATCTCAAGCCATGGGAAAGCACAAAAACTATTTTGAAAATTAAGTAAGAGAAGTAGGGGGAAAATGGTGGAAAGAAATGAGAGTGATGCATTAAAACTGTTAAAAAATAAGTCAACTTCTTATTAAAGGTGATTCACAAATGCTGAAGAAAACACAATAGACTAACCCAAATGGCAAAAGAGATCCAAAAAGACAATTAGGAGAACAATGATTTAAAAAGTAAAATTTACCAAATGCAAAGGAGGTCCAAAAGCACACTGAAGGAAATATTCCTTAAAATTAAAATGGAAAAGATGGAAGCTAGTGACTTGATGAAAAATCAGGAAATTATAAAATAAAACCGAAAGAATGAAAAAATAGAAGACAATGTGAAATATCTCTTTGGAAAAAAAAATAATTGCCTAGAAAATAGATACAGGAGAAATAATTTTAAAATTATAGGACCACCTGAAGGTCATGATTAAAAAAAGAAGCCCAGCCACCATCTTTCACAAAATTATCAAAGAAAACTGCCCAGATATTCTAGAACCAGAGGGTAAAATAAATATGGAAAGAAGCCACTGATTGCTTCCTGAAAGATATCCTTAAAGGAAAACTATTAGGAATCTTGTAGTCAAATTTCAGAGTTTCCAGGTCAAAGAGAAAATATTGCAAGCATCCAGGAGGAAACGATTCAATTATTGTGGAAACATAATCAGGATAATACAATATCTAGCACCTTCTACATGAAGGGATCAAAAGGCTTGGAATATAATATACCAGAAGCCAAAGGAGCTAGGATTAAAACCAAGAATCACCTATCCAGCAAAACTGAATATAATATTTCAGGGGAAAAAATGGTCAATCAATGAAACAGAGGATTTTTAAACATTCTTGATGAAAAAATGAGAGCAGAATAGAATATTTGACTTTCGAATACAAGAATCAAGAGAAGAATGAAAATAAAAACAGGAAAGAAATCATAAGGGACTTAGTAAAGTTAAGCTGTTGACATTCTTGCATGGAAAGGTAAAATTTGTTGCTCTTGAGACTTTTCTCAGTATTAGGGTAGTTGGAGGGATGTATATATATCTATATATACACATATATATGCATATATATACACACATAAATACATGTGTATATGCACATAAATACATATATATACACACATATACAAATAAATACATGTGTATATACATGTATAGAGATATATACATATAGACAGAGGGCACAGGGTGTGTTGAATATGAAGGGATGTCATCTAAAAAATAAAATTAAAAGGTGAGAGAGGAATATATTGGGAGAAGAAGAAAGGAAGATATGGAAGGGTGTAAATTATCTCTTACATAAAAGAGACAAAAAAAAGTTTTTTCAATGGAGGGGAATTGGAAGAAGGTGAGAGGCAAACAGTGAAACTTACTCTCATCAAATTTGACTTATGGAGGGTATAACATGCACACTCAATTTCTTATGAAAATCTATCTTACACTACAGGAAACTAGGAGGGAAGAAGATATGTGAGTGGTGGGGGAAATGATAAAAGGGAGGGCAAATGGTAGGAGGGAGTAGTTAGAAGCAAACACTTTTGAAGAGGGACAGAGTCAAAAGAGAGAACAGAATAAATGGGAGGCAGGATAGGATGGAGGGAAAATATAGTTTGTCTTTCACAACTCATGACTGTTATAGAAGTGTTTTGTATGGCTACACATGTATAACTTATTTTGAATTGCTTGCCTTCTCAATGGGGGGTGGGGTGGGGAGTGAGGAAGGGAGAGAAGTTGAAATTCAAAGTTTTAAAAATCAATTTTAAAAATTGATTTTACATGCAACTGAAAAATAAGAGATACAGGACATGAGTTATAAAAATCTATCTTGCCTTACAAGAAAATAGAGGAGATGGGGATAAAAGCAGAGAGAGGTGTGATAGCAGGGACACCAGATTGGGGAAAGGGGTAATCAAAATGCATGCCAACTTGGTTTGGCCAGAAAGGAGAGATGGGGAGAAAATTTGGAACTCAAAATCTCAAGAAAGTGAATGCTGAAAAATAAAAATTAATTAAAAAAATAAAGAATTCAGGTGGAGCCAATTTGGTGGAGTAGAAACATGTATCTCCTATAGCTGTCACCTCATAGACTGTAAAACAACTGTATAAAATTACTAAAAAATTTCTAGAGCAGCAGAAGCCACAAACCAACAGAGTGAAAGAGATTTCCAGCCCAAGACAGCCTGGAAGGCCAACAGGAAAGGTCTATTGCACTAGGATTGGAGCAGAGCACAGCCCATGGAGCACAGCCCAGCCGTGGTTTTGCCACATGGCATGGACAGGACTGGAATGGGCTTTAGGGCCTGGAATCACAGTTTGCAGCTACCTTTCCCAGATTATTCAACCCCCAAAAGTCAAAGACAGCTTCAAAGGACAGCGAGAAAGCTCATTCACCTGGGTAAGAAGGGAGGATGGTCTGGTCCTAGTCCTGTTTCTGGCTGATGGAAGTCACTGCAGCAGAGTCCACTTTTGAAGCCATCAGCCTAAGGACCCTGGGAGAATCGAGTGGCTGCTCTGAATCTCAGACCTGAATGGTGGTCCTGGGATGAAGAGGAGCTCTTCCATGGTGGAACAGGATGGGGTTGGTGGGATCTGCCACAGATCCTGGGCAGAATAGCTTGAGGGTGCTCCAAGACCAAAGCTCAGACCAAAAGAGGATTAAACACCTCTCCCTTGATTGTGCCACCTTGGAGGAACTGAGAATTAACAGGTCCCTAGAGTATACCCCCCACTTGACAAAGGATTCAAAAGTCAAGTAAGTGACTGGAAAAATGCCAGGAAAGAGAAAAAATAAGACTATAGAAGGTTACTTTCTTGGTGAACAGGTAATTTCCTCCATCCTTTCAGGTGAGGAAGAATAATGCATACCACCAGAGGAAGACATAAAAGTCAAGATTTCTTTATTCAAAACCTCCAATATAAATTTGTAATGGTCTCAGGCCATGGAAGATCTCAAAAAAGATTTTGAAAATCAAGTAAGAGAGTTGGAGGAAAAATTGGGAAGAGAAATGAGAATGATGCAAGAATCAAGAGAAGCATGAAAAGGCAAACAAGAAAGAGAAATCATAAGGGACTTAATAAAGTTGAATTGTTTACATTTCTGCATGGAAAGATAATATTTGTAACTCTTGAGATTTTCTCAGTATTTGGTTAGTTGAAAGCGTTAATATACATTGAGTCAGAGGACACAAGGTGACTTCATAGGAAGAGATGATAACTAAAAAATAAAATTAAGAAGTGAGAAAAGATTTATTGGGATGAGAAAGGGAAAAATGGAATTAGGCAAATTATCTCTCATAAAAGAGGCAAGAAAAAACACTTTTCAGTGGAGGAGAAAAGGGGTTGATAGGGAAGAAGTGAAGTTTACTGTCATCACATTTGACTTAAGGAGAGAATAAGTACACGCACTCAATTTTGTATCAAAATCTCTTACACTACAGGAAAGTAGGAGAGTAGGGGATGAGTGTGGTGTAGAGGGATGATAGAAGGGAGGGCAAATGAGAGGAAGGAGTAATTAGAAGTCAATTCTTTTGGGGATGGACAAGGATAAAAGAGAGAATGGAATACATGGGGGACAGGATAGGATGGAGGGAAATATAGTTAGACTTAGACAATATGAATCTTATGAAAGTCTTTTGCAAAACTACACATATATAGCCTATATGGAATTGCTTGCCTTCTCAGTGGGAATGTGTGGGGAGGGAGGAAGGGAGAGAATTTGGAACTCAAAGTTTCAGGAATGAAGGCTGAGAATTGTTTTTGCATGAAACTGAGAAATAAGAATAGAAATCTCTTGCCCTACAAGAAAAGAGAGAAGATGAGGATAACGAAAGAGAGAGATGTGATAGAAGGGAGGACAGATTGGGGGAGGGATAATCAGAATACATGATGTCTTGGGGTGGGAGGAGGGGAAACATGGGGAGAATTTTGGAACTCAAAATTTTGTGTAAATGAATGTTAAAAACCAAAAATAAATGAATAAATTAAAAAAAAAAGAATTCACTTGTAAATCTCTCTGGTCCTGAAGATTTTTTTTTTCTTTAGGGAGTTCATTGATGGTTGCTCAACTTCTCTTTCTGAAATGAAGTTATGTAAGTACTTTATTTTGCTCTTCTGTTAGTCTGATAAATTTATAAGATTACAAATGTTAATAGATTTCCCTTAAATAGTTAGATTTAATGGCATACAGCTGGTCAGTATAGCTTCCATTTATGCTTTAATTTCCTCTTCATTGATATATTCACGTTTTTCATTTTTGATAGGGGTAATTTGCTTTTCTTCTTTTTTCTAAATCAAATTTGCCAAAGGTTTGTCCATTTTAGTGTGTACCCTCATAAAATTAACTCCTAGTTTTATTTGCCAGCTCAATAGTTTTCTCAGTTTCAATTTTATTAATCTCTTTTTTGACTTTCAGAATTTCTAATTTGGTATTTAATCATGGATTTTTAATTTGTTCTTTTTCTAGCTTTTTCAGTTGCATATTCAGTTCATTTATCTCTCTAGCATTTAGAGATGTAAAATTTCCACTAAGAATTTCTTTGATTACATCCCATAAGTGTTCATATGTTGTCTCATTATCATTACTCTCTTCAAAGAATGTATTGACTGTTTCTGTGATTTGTTGTTTGACCCACTCATTCTTTTGTTTAAATTATTTAGTTTCCAATAAATTTTTAGTTTATTTTTCCATGATACTTTCTTACATTACTTATATGTAATTTTCATTGAAGCATCATCTGAAATAGATGCATTTGATATTTCTTCCTTGTGCATTGGATTGAGAGATTTTTAGGCCCAAGAACATGGTCAATTTTTGTTCCAGTACCATATATCCTGAGGAAGAGGTATATTCCTTTGTATCCCGATGTAGTTTTCTCTAGAGGTCTATATAACTTTTCTAAAATTCCATTCACCTGCTTAACTTCTTGCTTGTTTATTATGTGGTTAGATTTCTAGTTCTGAGAGGAAAAGGTCCCCCACTAAAATAATTTTCTGAGAGGTCCCACACTAAAATAATTTTCTTGTCTATTTCTTCCTCTACCTTTCTTAGATTCTCCTCTAAGAATTTGGGTGCTATACTCCTCTGTAAATATATGTTTGGTATTGATATTACTTGATTGTCTGTGTTACCTTTTAGCAAGATGTTTATTTCTTTTTCTCTTTTAATTGCATATACTTTTGCTTTTACCTTTTCTCAGATCAGGATTGCTGCCCCTGTTTGTTTTTTTACTTCAGCTGACACATAATTCATTCTGCTCCAGCCTTTTATCTTTACTCTGTGTGTATCCTTCTGCTTCAAATGTATTTCTCATAAACAACATATTGTAGGATTATGTTTTTAATTTCTTCTGCTCCACTTCTGTTTTATGGGAAAATTCATCTCTTTCACATTCAGAGCTTTGATTACTAACTGTATTTTTCTCTCCATCCTATTTTCCCTCCTGTTTATACCTTTCTTTGTCTTTCACCCTTTCCCTCACCACCAATGTTTTTCTTCTGACCATAGCCTCGCTTAATCTCCCCTGTTCTATCACTGACCTGCCTTTTGTTTCCCCTTTCTCCTACTACTTCTTCCCTGCCTTCTATCCATTCCCCTCCATTTTCTTTCTCCTTATTCTTCCGATTGCCCTATGAAGTACGATAGATTTCTATAAGCAGCTGAATATGTAAGTTATCCTCACTTTGAGCCAAATTCAATGAGAGTAAGGTTCAAGCAATGCTCAACCCTCTCTTTGCTCCCTCTACTGTAATAGGTCTTTACACCTCTCCCTATGATGTAATTTATTCAATTCTATCTCTTCCTTTCCTCTTCTCCTACTACAATCCTTTTTTCACCTCTGAATTGACTATCTTTATCATCACATCAAACTGAACATATACACATACTGTCTGTCCTGTAGGTCTTTCTAAAGGCTATAATAAAGAAAAAGTTTTCAAGAGCTATAAACAACATCTTTCTATATGGAAATGTAAATATTTTAACCTAATTGAATAGCATCATTATTTTTCCTATTTATCTTTTTATGCATTTCTTGAAGGACTTTTTGAAGATAAAATTTTCTGTTCACTGTTCTGTTTCTTTTTAATCATAAATAATTGAAAGTTCCCTATGTCTTTGAATTCCCATATTTTCCCCTGAAATATTGTACTGAAATTTGCTGGATAGTTGATTTTTGGTTGTAATATAGGTACCATTGCCTTCTGGAATATCATATTCCATGTCCTCTGATCCTTTAAGTCCTACCTAAATGTGCCTGTACTTTCATGATATCAAAATTAGTTCTTTCTGGTTCTTTGATCTGACAGTTCTGAAATTTGACTAATATATTCTTTGGAGTTTTCTTTTTGAGATCTCTTGCAAGAGGTAATTAGTGGATTCTTCCAGTGACTATTTGGCCCTCTGGTTCTAGGACAGGTTTTCTTCATAATTTCTTGAAAGATGCTGTCCTTTTCTTGATCATGGCCTTCAGATAATCCTAAAATTCTTATATTTTCTCTCTTGAATCTATGTTTTAGTTCAGTTGTTTTTATAATGTGGTATTATTTTATATTTTCTTCTATTTTATTGTTTTAATTTTTTGGCTACTTCTTAATATTTTATAGTCATTTGCCTTCATTTATTCAATTTTAATTTTTAAGAAATTATTTTCCTCGGTTAGCATTTTTACCTCCTTTTCCATTTAGCCAAATTTACTTTCTAAGGAATGGTTTTCTACAGGCAATTGTTGTCCTTCTTTTCTGAACTATTGACTCTTTCTTGCATACCTCTCATTTCTTTTCTCAATTTTTCTTTTACCTCTCTTACTTGACTTTTAAAATCCTTCCTGAGTTCTCCTAAGCAAGCTTTTTCACCTTCAGACCAATTCATTTGGGCAAATGTATTTTTTAAAGAATTGTTTTCTTCAGTCGTTTTTTTGTGCTTCTTTTCCTCAAACTATTGACTTCTCTTATATATCTCTCAGTTCTTTTCTCAATTTTTCTTTTATCTCTGTTATTTGATTTCTAAAATCTTTTTGAAACTATTTTTCATTAAAATATTAATTTTATTTCACCCAGTTAGACATAAAAATGTTTTTAACATTCTTTTTTACACTTTGAGTTTCAAAATCTCTCTTCTCCTTCCTACCTACCCCTATCCCCCATTGAGAAAGCAAGCAACTCAATATAGCTTTTATACATGTACAGTCATACAAAATACTTATGTAACAGTCATGTTGTGAACGAAAAAATATAGATCTCCCCCAAAAAAGCTCGATAGTAATTTAGAACATTTTTCATATATTTGTAAATAACTTTTATTATTTCGCCTAAAAATTGCCCATATCTTTTGATATTTTATCAGTTGAGGATTAGCTCTCATTTTTTATAAATTTGATCCAGTTCGTAATGTGTTTGAGAAATGTAGTCTTTATCAGAAATTTGCTTCAAATGTTTATTTTTTCTGAATTACTGTTGTTAAATGCATTTCCTGCCATTCTATTACCCGTCATTTATTCTTTTCTGTTTCTCTCTTTTTATATGTATTTTCTCAAAAGTATTTTGCTTCTCACCACCCCTTTTCTAATCTGTCCTCACTTCTTATCCCCATTACCTCCTACTTTTCTGTAGAGTAAAATATCTATCTATACCCAATTTTGTGTGTATGTTATTTCCTCTTTGAACAAATTCAGATGAAAGTGAGGTTCACTCACTCACCCCTACATCTTCCATTCTACTGTAAAATATTCTATTGCTTCCTTTATGTGAGATATTTTATTCCATTATACCTCTTCTTTTCTCTTCTTCTCAGGAAATTCTCCTTTCATCACTTTTTCCTCAAAATTTTTTTCTGTACTCTTTAGCAATCTGTTGACTCATTCTATGATTTTCTTGCGTTATTCTCATTTCCTTTCCCAATTTTTTTCTACCTCTCACTTGATTTTCAAAATCCTCTTTGAGCTCTTCCATGGCCTGAGACCATTTCATATTTTCTTGGAAACTTTGGATGTAGGACCTTTGACTTTGTTGTCTTTGTCTGAGTGTGTGTTTTGATCTTTCCTGTCACCATATTAATTTTCTATTGTCATAATTTTATTCTATTATTTTATCACTTTTATCAGCCTATTAGTAGACTTTTAAGTCTTTGTTAAAGCAGGGCTCTATTTTCAGTGTCCCAAGCTTCAGGGGTTTGGAGTAGCTGTTTTCAGATATTTCTAGGGACTGTAAGTTTTTAGTTCTTCCACGGTGATAGCATGTAAGGAGTGATGTTCACTACTCTCCTGGTCTGTGCTCTGATCTGTGAGCAACCACAAGAATTTTTTTCTGTCTTGTAACTGTGATCATGATTCCTGTTCCACTGTGGCCACAAAGTCTGTTGTAATAGTGCTTTTCCTCACCATGGGACTGCTACCCAGGACTACAAAGCAACAGAGTTCTGCCTCAGTGCTAGCAAAGTATCCCCTGTATTTTTCTTACAAATTGTATTACTACCTTATCATCTGTGGGCTCTGAAAGCAACTGAGGCAACTCCTGAGTAAGTGGTTTCCAAGGTCTGCTCCTGCTTTCCTTGGGCAGGGGCTGTGCTGGCACCAACTGAGTTGGACTGCATTCCACTGCAAAAGACCTTTCCTTC
>JAQQSK010000570.1:0-16749 GCA_028658325.1 Potorous gilbertii
GTATTGCATAAAGTAGTCTTTTTGGCAAGTGTACATATTGCATTCGAACAATGTGGTCAGCCCATTGGAGTTGCACTCTTTGAAGCATAGTTTGAATGTTGGCAGTGCAGTTCGAGCAAGACCTTCAGTGTCTGGTACCTTATCCTGCCAGGTGATCCTCAGAATCTTCCTAAGACAGTTCAAATGGAAGTGATTCCGTTTCTTGGCATGGCACTGGCAGATTCCATTTTTCAGAGGCATACAACAATAAGGTCAGCACAATGACTCTGTAGACCTTTAGTTTGTTAGTCAGTCTAATACCTCTTCTCTCCCAAACTTTTCTTCAGAGCCTCCCAATCACTGGGCTAGATCTGGAAATGTGTGCATCAACCTCATTTTTGATGTATACATCTCTGGAAAGTACACTACCAAAGTAAGTGAACTTATCCATAGCATTCAAAACTTCTCCATCTGTTGTAATTGATGGTTCCACATATGGATGGTGTGGTAGTGGCTGATAGAACACCTGTATTTTCTTGGTGTTAATTAGACCAAAATTAGCACTGGCAGTAGAAAATTGATCCATACTTTGGTGCATCTCAGTTTCAGAGGCTGCATTGAGTGCACAATCATCTGCAAACAGAAAATCATGCACCAACACTCCCTCCATATTCATCTTGGCTTGTAGCCCTTTCAGAAAAACTTACCATCAGCATGGTAGTTGACCTTGATGTTTGAAAGCGTGTGTCAGCATGGCTGAAAACATCATGGTAAAAAGCATGGGAGCAAGCACATAGCCTTGTTTCACTCTATTGGTGACTGACAAGACACAAGGGCATCATCTATTATTCAGAACTTGGGCAAGCATGTCATCATGAAATTGACATATAATATTGATGATGAACTACTCCTGGCAACCAAATTTTGACATAATTTTCCATAAGCCCATAAACCATCTTCTCATATAGAAATGTAAATAGTTTAACCCCATTGAAGGTCTTATGATTACTCTTTCATGTTTATTTTTTGATCCTTCTCTGAGTATTCTGTTTGAATGTCACAAGCATTCCTTTTCTAGAATGTCACAAACATTTCTATTCAGCTCTGTTCTTTTCATCAGAAATTCTTTAAAGTTTTCTGTTTCATTAAATATGCAATTTTTCTCCTAAAGGATTATACTCCTTTTGTTGGGTAGGTTATTCTTGTAATCCCAACTTTTTGCTTTCTGGAAAATAATATTACAAGCCTTCTGCTCCTTTAACCTAGGAGCTACTCAATGTAGGATGATCCAGACTATGGATCCGTTATTTTTGAGTTGTTATTTTATTGGCTACTTGAAATACTTTTTCCTTGACTTTGCTGCTCAGGAATTTGGCTTTAATATTCCTGAAAGTTTTCATTTCTTTCAGGAGGTGACAAGTGGATTCTTTCAATTTTGTATTTTGCCCACTTGTTCTATATATCAGTATAGTTTATATATATATATATATATATATATATATATATACATATATACTTTCTTGAAGTAAGATGTTAAGGCTATTTTTTTATTGTGCCTTTCAATTAGTTCAATAATTCTTAAATTATTTCTCCTCAATCTATTTTCCAGGTGAGTTCATTTTTCAATAAGATATTTCACAGTCTTTTTTATATTTTTGTCTTTGCTTTCATATTTCTTGAAGTTGCATGGCATCATTAGTTTCCACTTACCCAGTTTTAATTATTAAGAAAATTAGTTTCTTCATTTTGCTTTTGTACCTCCCCCCTCCTAATTTGGCCTGTTCTGACTCCTTTTTTAAGAGTTATTTTCTTCAGTGAATTTTTGTATCCCCTTTACCATTAGACCAATTCTGTCTTTTTTAAGCTATTATTTTCTTTATTATGTTTGTTCCTCTTTTACCAGGCATTTAATTGTGTTTTCATAGTTTTGTTGCATCACTCTCATTTCTTTTCCTGATTTTTCCCCTACCACTCTTGTCTCTTTCTTTTCCTCATCAAGGAATTTTTGTTTGGTTTGGGTCCAATTAGCCCTTTTCTTTGATACTTTGCTTATAAATATTTTTCCATTGTTGTCTTTTTCTTAGTTTATGTCTTGGTTTTCCCTGCCTCCATAATAAGTTTTTGGGAGATTGTCAAGTTCTTTTTTGTTTTTGGTCATTTACTCATTTTTCTAGCCTATATCTTGATTTTGTGGTCTATGTTAAAGTTGCCCTTTGTTCTCATGGGCATAGGGAAATACCATGCCACTTCTCAGGAATTTTCATGCTGCTATTTTCAGAGGCACTTTTGGGTATCTGTAAGATTTTGGTGCTTTGAAAATAGTTTTATCCTGGGAAAGGCATCATCACTTCTCTCTTGATCTGCACTCTGATCTTTATTTAGCAAGTGTCCTGTCTCCCCTCAGTCACAAGTCCTAGTGTTCCTCTTGTCTCTGGAATGGTACCTAGGTCCCATGCTATCCTATAACTTCAAGTTCTAACACTCCTTTTGGCCTTTGAACCATGCCTTGGAATGATTGCAACAGCTTCTCTCCATCCCAGAACTGTGACCCAGAATTGTTTATGTGGTCAATGAGAATCATCTGTAGCTATTGCCAGAAAAGAATCTCTTGTAATCTCTTTCTGAACAATTGTCTGACTGCCTTATCATCTCTGGGCTGAGACCTTCCTAAACTGTTGCTGCGCTGTTGCTGTTACTATCTCAGCAACCTCTAGCACTCACTTCTGGTGCTACTTCCATGCTCTGGGCCTGGACAAACTCTGGTGTCACAGATGTCTCCCCTGACTTTTTGTTGTCTCTGCCATTCCAAAATTTTAATTGAGGTATTATGTTGAATTTTTGGAGGAGAATGTTGGGAGAGTTCAATATTCTGATATTTCAGATCTTATTGTTTCCCCTCCCTCACAGTTGATAACTAAAAGCATGATTGTAAGCCTATTTCTGTATAGAACATAAAATTTCCTACCTGGTGGTGGGTAGGAACATAACTAAGAAAGGTAAAGAGAAAAAGAGGAAACAACTCAAATGCAGGACTGGCTTTGAATGTATGAATGAATTTGTTTCTATCCAAGTAACAGTCTTCTAGTTGTTGAAAGCGATATTATTGGAATGTTGACTGTCAAAGAATCTCTATATCTCTGTCTGTCTATCTCTATAGTTTTCTATCTGTCTATCTATAGAGAGAAAGAGAGGGAGAGAGTCATAGCAACTCATGATTCCATTTGCTAAAATATGGAAAGGTTATCATTTGTGTGAGTGAAGGTAGTTCCCACACAGATGAAATCATGCATCCTTAAAATATTAATGTTATTTTTAAAATGTCACATTCATGTTTTTTTCCATATAGTGACTGAATTTTCAGTGGTAAAACCATTCTTTGTGATATCAAATGTTGGTCATCTAAAACAGATTTCTCCTCTACCATTTTCTTTTTTTTCCTAGTTATGACTATATCTCTCATCCTTACTACCGTGCACCCAACCTGACAAAATGGGGATTTTATTTCAGTGCTCTTACTTGAAACAAAACAAAATACCATGTATTTGTGTCATATTCTGGGTTTGGACTTAAATGGCTAGGGTTTGAATCCTGGCTGAGTCACCTATTTGATGGTCTTGAAAAAGATATTTTCCTTCTCTGGACCTCAATTTCTTCATTAATAAGAGGAGGGAGGTTTCATCTAAATGAACTCAGGTTCCTTCCCAGCTCCAAGTTTATGAAGAAACCCTGCTGTTGAGTTACTTTAGTCATATTCAACTCTCTGTGACTGCATTTGTGGTTTTCTTAGCAGATATCAGAGTGATTTGTTATTGCCTTCTCCAGTTCACTTTACAGATGAGCAACGGAGGCAAACAGGGCTGTCCAGGGTCCCACAGCTAGTAAGTGTCTGGATCTGGATTTGACCTCATGAAAAGGAGTCTTCCTGATTCTAGGGTCAGTACTTTATCCATTGTGTCACCTGACTGCTTGAAGAAACCTTAACAATGGATAATACAGAAACAATGTTCATGACCAATTTCTAAGTGCAATGTGAGATATTTGCTCATTTAGTCAAAACCTTTAATTTTATATGTTATTCTCAGAGCAATAAAGACAAATATCACATAGGTAATCAGTAGCAAAGCCAGGATTTGATCCAAGAATTAAAATCTAACACTTTTTGCATTATATCATACAATATTTACTTCCAATATTCTAGGGTCCTGTGCTTCCTGCCAGTGATGGGTCTAAGTTATGATAGGCATCATTCTAAACCTAAAGCAGTAGACTATTGCTAGTATTTATAAAGAATAATTTAGAATTGCTAGGAATATCAACACATTTTCACTTCATAAATAAATGTTCTATTAAAATATATAATGTGTGTAACCTACACATGGTTCACTTGTGTTGTGCAATAATCTTTAATGTCTGAGTCCTAAGAATAATAAACAATAATAATTTATTAAAAGCTCAATATTCTGCTGCATATTAGAATTTCTTTTTTTTATTCTGAACTTAATAAAACAAGCATTTCCATAATAGAGTAGAAGAAGATTGTACATGAAATTTCAAATCTATTATCTACAACTTGCTGTTCCTTTTAAATATATGTTATCAGATAATGTTCTTCCCCCCCTTGAGATGGCTACCTTTACACACAAACACACAAACACATACATATACACACACATGTAAAACCATACAATACATCCACTTATCAGGTTTTTCTTTTGTATGCAGAGAATGTCTTTCTTCATAAGTCTTTTGCAGTTAATTTGGGTATTTATAATAGTAAAAATAACTTGATCACTCAAAGTTGTTCTTAAAACAATATTGCTATTACTGTATACAACATTCTCTTGCTTCTGCTTATTTTGTTCTTCATTATTTCATGGAAGTCTTTCTATGTTTTTCTAAAATTACTAAATTCATTATTTATGATAGCAGAGTAGTACTACATCATGATCATATACCACGCCTTGTTTAACAGTTCCCCAGTTGAAAGGCATCCCTATATTTTCCTGTTCTTTGCCACAGCAAAGATCTGAAATAAAAATACTTTAGAATATATAAGCTCTTTTGTTTTTCCCTAGTCATCTTGGGAAACAGACCTTATAGTATTATTGCTGGGTAAATATATATATAAAAGTGTTTGGTAAAAATTTGAATTTGCACTTATTAAATTAGTTCACCATGCCACCAACAGTGAATTAGTGTCTGAAATTTTCTACATCCCTTCCATCATTTGTCAGTTTTCCATTCAATCATTTTAACCAATTTGATAGGTGCAAAATGACATCTCAAAATTGTCTTAATTTTACTTTTTCTAATCAATAGTGATTTAGAAAAAAAATGGTATGACTATATATTGTTTTGATTTCTTCACTGGAAAATTGTTCATATCCTTTGATATTTATCAATTGAGGAATGACAGCACATTATACTTTTAAAGAAGTTTCCTCTATAAGCTGAAAGTTTCTCATAGTTCCCTTAAAATTTGAAAGGAACAATAAAGAAAAGGTTAATAAAAGACAAAATAAATGAAACTAATATGAAATATATAGGGAGAGTGCATAGAGAAGGAAAAAAAGGTAGACTGGAATGGAGGGAGATAATCAACAGTTGTAATTGTGAATGTAAATGTAATGAATTCACTCCTAAAACAGAAGAGACTAGGGGCAAAGTCACGATGGCAGAGTGGCTCTCCCCCCATAGCCCATAAAATATGTGTAAAAAAATGACTTCAAACAAGTTCTAGAACAGCAGAAGCCACAAAAGGCAGAGTGAAAAAGATTTCCAGCCCAAGACAGCATGGAAGGCTGACAAGAAAGGTCTATCTCACCAGGCTCAGAGCAGAGTGCAGCCCAGCCTTGGTCATGAGATGTGGACAGGATTGGAGCAGGATTCAAAGAGTGGAATTATGGGTAGCAGCTGCAGTTCCCAGATTTCTCAACATAAAAATGCCAAAGACAACTTCAAAGGTCAGTAAGAAAGTTCTTTCACCTGGGTGAAAGGAGAGTATGGTCTGGCTCCAGCCTTGGCCCCAAGGTGGCAGCAGTCACTCTAACAGCAGAGTCCACTTTTGGAGCCTTCAGCCTAAAGATCTGAGGGAATCAAGTAGATGATCTAGGTTTCATTTCTGAGAGGCAGTCCTGGGGTGAGAAAGAGTGCTGGTGTGGCAGAGCTGGTGGTAGCTGAGAAGAAGGAATCTTATTCACAGATCCTAGGCAGAAAATAATGCCAGTGGTTTCTCACAGACCAGAGCACAGACCAGGAGAGGAGTAAACTGCTCTCCCTTGACTGTGCCTCCTTGTAGGAACCAAGAACTTACAGGTCTCTAGGGGATACCCCTCACTTGACAAAGGACTCAAAAATCAAGTAACTAGCTCAGAGAATGCCCAAAAAAGGGAAAAAAATAAGATTATAGAAGGTTACTTTCTTGGTGAAAAGGTATGTTCTTCCATCCTTTTCAGATGAGGAAGAACAAAACATACCATCAGAGGAAGACATAAAAGTCAAGGCTTCTACATCCAAAAACCTCCAAAAAAATAAGCAATAGTCTCAGGCCATGGAAGAGCTCAAAAAGGATTTTGAAAATCAAGTAAGAGAGATGGACAAAAAATTGGGAAGAGAAATGAGAGTGACAAAAGAAAATCATGAAAAGTGAGTCAACAGCTTGCTAAAGGAGACCCAAAAAATGCTGAAGGAAATAGCACCTGTAAAAACAGACTAACTCAAATGGCAAAAGAGGTCCAAAAAGCCAATGAGGAGAAGAATGCTTTCAAAAACAGAATTAGCCAGATGGAAAAGGAGATTCAAAAGCTCATGGAAGAAAATAGTTCTTTAAAAATTAAAATATAGCAGATGGAAACTCAAGACATAAGAGAAACCAAGTAATTACAAAACAAAACCAAAAGAATGAAAAAAGAGAAGACAATGTGAAATATCTCATTGGAAAAACAACTCATCTGGAATATAGAACCAGGAGAGATAATTTAAAAATTGTTCTACCTGAAAACCATAATAAAAATAAAGTCTAGACATCATCTTTCAAGAAATTATCAAGGAAAACTGCCCTGATATTCTATAACCAGAGGATAAAATATAAATGGAAAGAATTCACCTATCACCAAAGAGAACCTCAAAGAAAAACTCCTAGGAATATTGTAGACAAATTCCAGAATTCCCAAGTCAAGGAGAAAATATTGCAAGCAGCCAGAAAGAATCAATTCAAGTATTGTGGAAATACAATCAAGATAACACAAGATTTAGCAGCTTCTACATTAAGGGGTTGAAAGACTTGGAATATGATATTCCAGAAGTCACAGGAGCTAGGATTACAACCAAGAATCACCTACCCAGCAAAACTGAGTATAATACTTCAGGGGGAAAATGGAATTTCAATGAAATAGAGCATTTTCAAACATTGTTGTTGGAAAAACCAGAGCTGAATAGAAAACTTGACTTTCAAATACGAGAATCAAGAGAAACATAAAAAAAGGTGAATAGGAAAGAGAAGACTTAAGAAACTCATTAAAGTTCAACTGATTACATTTCTTTATGGGAAGATGTTACTTGTAACTCATTATGCCTTTTTCAGTATGAGGGCAGTTAGAGGGAATATATACATATACACATATATATATATATGTATATACACACACATATCCATATACACACACAGGTAGATGTTTATGGGTATGTATGCAAGTTTATATTATATAGGTATAGGTATGTATATGTACATATGTGTATGTATATATGCATATATATACATACGCACACATGTATGTATATATATTAATATATACCCACTCATAAATAGACAGAGGGCACAGGGTGAGCTGAATATGAGGGGAGAATACCTAAAAAAATAAAATTTACTGTTGAATGGAACATGCTAGGAGTAACAGAAAGGGAGAGGTAGAATGAAACAAATCATCTTGCATGAAAGAGGGAAGAAAGCTTTCGCAATGGAGGGGAAGAGGGGGTGATGAAAGGAAATAATTGAGCCTTACTCATAAGATTTAGCTTAAGGAGGGAATAATACACACTAAGTTGGATATGGAAATCTACCCTGAAGGAAGGCAAGGGGGAAGGGAGGGAAAGGAGAGGGAAGATAATAGAAAGAACAGAATATTAGGGAAAGGAATAATCAGAAGCAAACACTACTGTGGGAAGACAGGTCAAGGGAGAAAATGGAATAAATGAAGGGCAGGATTGGACAGAGGGAAATGTGGTTAGTCTTTTATAACATAACTATTATGGAAGTACTTTGCATTGTTATGCATGTATGATCTATATTAAATTACTTGTTCTTTCAATGAGAGTGAGTGGAGAGGGAGGGAGAGAATATAAGAGAATATATACAAATGAACGTTAAAAATTGTTTTAGTATACAACTAGAAATTAAGCTATACAGGCAATGGAATATAGAAATCTATTTTGCCCTACAGGAAAATAGAGGGGAAGGAGGATGCCAGAAGGGTGGGTAATAGAAGGGAGGACACATTGGAGGGAGGGGTGGATGAAGTGCACACTGTCCTGGGGTGGAGGATGGGGAGAGATGGGGAAAAAATTTTGAATTCACATTCTTGTGGAAGTGAATGTTAAGAATTGAAAAAAATAAATTAAAAAATGAAAAAAAAGAAGAGGTTAGATATTTTTATAATTTTTAAAATATATGAAGATACTGAAAAAGATATGAAATAAATCATGTATTTTCAGATGAGCATGTGCTATTGTCAATTTACTTAACTTCCTTACAAGAAGGCCCCTCATTTAGTTGTAGTAGTATGTAACTTACATGTAATATAAAAACAATATATCAATAAGCCTGAAAATGACAAAAATGTTTTTCCTCATATTTCAAATAATCATTGCATAATAGGTATGTTTTCAATTGTATTATTTTCAATTGCATCTACTCCACTACAGCCATTTCCATCACCTTTACCATCATTCTCCCCATGTTCATCACCATCATCATCGCTACTGTTATCAGCCTTATTGTCAAGCATAAAATCATCAACATCATCATCACTTACAAACTCTTCTCCCTCCTCAAGATATTTATTACACTTCTAAACACAGAGCTAGTTCAAATTAAAATAGGAAAAATATATTTTATGGAGATGAAAGGGAATTCAGATATTATATATTGCTTTTTGTTTCTGTTCTTGATACTTTGAACATATTAGGCCCTTAGTATTTTTTAAATCAGATTTAAAACATTATTATAATTATTTTATATAATTCCTGTATTTTCCTGAAGGTATATATTAAAGAGGGATCCAAAGGCCCTTGGAGCCCAAATCTCACTGTTTCCAGTATGAGGAGGTGATCTATGATTTTTCCTTCACCTCAACTTGAGTAATCACAGAATAGTCACGTATAACATAATTTTAATTTGCAAATAATATGGGTCTATGTTTTGATCCTTTAGTAATATGTGATCAATTAACTGATTAAGTGAAGAAGAGAAAATGATTGGTTGAGTTTAAAAAATAGGTACGGGATACTAGTTAAGCTCTTATGAACTAGGGACAACCAAGGTTTGTGTAAGTTGTAGAGGAAAAACTTTGGAGAGGGAAAGAAAATAATTTCTCTTTCTTTCACTTTTCTTTTATCATGACCTCTAACAGTAGGGTAAACAAACAAACAAACGAAATTGCACCTTTTAGTTTAAGAGTAGAAAAAATTGCAGAAAAATTCTTATACGAGTCACTGTAGCAATTGGACCATAAACAAGATGGCATAAAGATGATATAGCACAAAAGCAGGCATTCTTCCAGTGTCAGAATCACAATCATACAGACAGGGAAACTGAGAGACAATGACATAAAGGAGTTTGAAAGAGAATGACTTTAGCAATCAATAGCTAGGCTGTTGAAAGAAATTGATCTTCAGAATCCAGTGAAGTAAGAAAATAAATCTTGAGTTGATTTCACCATACATGTATTCTATACATGTACCTCACTGGTATGTTATTTTGGGTTCTGTCCACTCTCCTCATGGACACCGACTACTCCAATGGGAAAATGTCATTCAGCTTTAGCATATATATTTTGTAGTTAACTTGCTTTAGCGTCCAATGAGTTGTCTTTGCTAGGACTTAATTGCGTATATTGTACTGATATAGCTCTTAAAGGGCACATCAGTAAGGGCTCTTGAGGTATAATATTTAAATTGAGATATACAGGTGAAATTTCCTGAGTATAAAAGTTTGCTTCGGCTGTCAAGGCCTGTTTTATTTTCCCACCTGAGTCAGTCAGCCAGAAAAGATAAAGGGAATGCTTTCATTAAAACTAGGTGTTCTACCCACTAAATTATATAAAAAATGCCATTAATGGTAACCTTATGATGTAGCCTTTGCATCATTTCCTATTCTGACTTTTAGACAAAAAAGCCTTTACTTGCTTTCAGAAATGAAATACCATGCCATGGGCACTGAGATGTTTTCATAAAGTTCAGTCGCTGCTTGGTCCTCCATTAAAAGTTTGGATCTGCCTTTACACCTCTCACTCTTACATAAATAGGGTCAAATTTAAACCATCTTGTGGTGCTAAAAACGATAACCAGAGCACAGATGTGCATTAGAAAAATGGGAACTGCAACATAATTACTACCCTCCTGTTTCTAGGCACTAAAACATTACCCATTTCTCGAGGGTAAATCAGGCTGATGACTCTCTGGGGCAATTTTAGTTATGTTTTCAATACTGTGCTTTAATATCAGCTGAATATAAGTGCCTTCAAAAGCATTGGTTCAATGGAGAGTTTTATTGACAGATAAACAGAGCTACTTGGTGCATGGTGTACTAAAAAGCTTTTTTGTTTTAACTGAGAAATATTCTATAAAGAACAAATTAAAATAATCTTTCAACAATCTATCTCAATATTAATAACTACCAGCTTTGACACATCACTGGACTTGGTCCTGGGGAAGATTCATCTGTTAGATAGAATAATATCTGCTAAATGACTCAAACTCATACATAGAGATAAGTCTAATGCAAAAATATATGCAAAGTACATCCAAGAAGGACAAGGTGTTCTGTGGAATTTGAGGTAAAAAAAGGGGAGGGGGCACAGGGATTTTATAGTGACTCACTATTAAGCCTTAAAAATTCTAATAGGATCTTAGGATTTCAAGCTATAGTAATCATAGAGAGCCAGTACTCTAAACACCATATAGGTAAACAGAACATAGGTGTAGCAGTAATCTGGCAGGGGTTATAGTGAAGATCAAAGGAGGCCAGCAGATAGGGTTGTAGATAAGAAAACAGTGAGCAAAAAGCTTTAAGGAAAGAGAGCAAAAACTAACATTGAGTAGTAACAACCAGAGCTGTCCATATCACATAGATGATTATTTAGATTGAAATATGCTATGAAATGGGTGGCAATAGGCTGCATTATTGTCGGATTGTCCCTCATCTGTAGATTGGGGAAAGAAATACACCATTTATCAATACGTGGGGTAAATTATGAGAATTTTTGTTTTTCTGGGATCTAATTTTGCCTAAACATGTAGTTAGTGAAGCAGCAGCAGTGGAAAACAAGAAATACAGTAATAGCTTGATAAGCACACATGATTTTACACCAATGAATTTACATGGGTCAAGAAAAAGTCTAAGAAGGCTCCTATGGATTAATATGTTATAGGAAACATCATCCTAAGAGGGATGGAAATCTCTTAAGAAAGATATTCCGAAGATAAAAATGAAACAATACTAAAAGGAAAAAAAATAGAGGAGAATAAGTAGATCAATATAAATCAACTAGGAACTCAAGAAGTCATTAAGACAATTGAAAGATAGCTATAGAGGTTGCAAATGGTTAGATAGCTTCAAAGATGTATCAGGAAAACCAAGTGAAGGAGCTGAACAACTGCATCAAATACTACAGAGAAGTCAAAAAGGAAGAGGATTTAGAAAAGGCACTTATTCTTGGAAATTAAAAGATTGTTGGTAATTTTGGAGAGAGCAATTTCAGTTGAATGATACTGTCATACGCCAAATTGCAGGGGTTTTAGAGGAGAATTTCATGAGAGAAATTGGAGGATTGCAGATGGTTTCTTTGAAGAATTTAACTGAGAAAGGAAGGGGTGATAGAAGATGATAGCTAATAGGGATGGTAGGATAAAGAGAGAGGGTATTTTTTTTGTTTCATTTAGTTTTGTTTTTGTTTTTTAGGCTGAGTAAAACATGGACATATTTCTAGACCAGAAGGGAAGAGAAAGTTTGTATGAAAAGAGTGAATATTAGAGAAAGTGAAGATGATTCCACAGACAAGATACCATAGATAATTGGAGGGAATATAGAGTGGTTAATTTTGGCAAGTGGAAGGTCTATTGCATCATCAGAGTGTGGTTTGAAGACAGAAATAGTGGCTGGTGATTTTAGAAGGGTATAAGATCAGGCAAAGGCAAGAAGGGAGAACTCTGAGTGTATGTCCCCAATTTTTTTCAATGAAGTATGAGGCAAGTTTTTCAACTAACAAAGTGGAGGTGGGTTGTTTGAGGAAAGAAGAAAATTTTGGAATGAACTCTGTGGATTGTGTATTGATTCTACAATAGTAAAAAGAATATCTTGATGCAATGAGTATCTAGTTGAAAGTAGATAACACATTTATAGTGAACTCTGTCAGCATGATTCCATGAGTGCTTCTAGCTCTATTCATTTACATGTGGATAGGAGTGAAGGAAAAAAAAGATGGTACAAACAATCCCAGGGAAAGGAATTTAAGAATAGAGGAAAATAAAGAGTTAAATTACTTCACTAGTGATTGAAGATTGAAAAGAGGGGATAGTATAAATCAGACAAAGAATGATGACCTTGAAAAGAAGTAAGCATTAGAGGAATGATGTTGATTGGTGCAGTAGGGTGAAATAGTAATTACAAAATATCCCCCATAAATCTTTCCTACAAAGACAGTTCCTGATCATATGAGGAATGAGGTTGAACTTAAAATTCAGTGGTAGTAAAGCACACATTGTGAAGATAATTGACAACTTTTGTGTCTGAAGGTTCTAGAAACCCCCTTTGTCTTGGTAAATTCCTTATACCCTGTTCCTCTCTCTAACTGGAGTCTCATTTGTCAGCATTTCTCTTAAAGCTCTTCTCACCTTTGGTGACTCTCTTTGTATATATACTTACATGTGCTATAGTGTTTCCTAATACTCTAGCAGTTTCCCTTACAAAGTTAATATAGTTGATGAATATTCTCCTGCTCCACTGCTAGATAGTGTGATAGATAGGAAGGAAGGAGAGGATTCTTTCCTTCACCATAATGTTTTCAATCAACATATGCTATGAGTTTTAAATTCTTCAAGATTCTAAGGGTTTAGCTCCTTCAAGACCCCAGCATCAGATTAATTTCTCTTCTTAGATAATTGAATTTTTCCCTTCTTGACTCTATCAAGAGAAATGGTAGGTGTTGAGTCAGTAGAGGAAGTTCTGGTCCAGGCAGACTTGAGTTCAAAATAAGCCTCAGGCACTAATTAGTTATATGACCCTGGGCAAATCTTTTAACTTCTGTCTGCCTCTGTTTCCTCACATAAAATAGGAATTAATAATAGCACTTAATTCCTAGGGCTATTGTGAGAATCAAATGAAATTATAATCGTAAAGCCCTTAGCACAGTTTCTGACACATCCTAAGTACTTAACACATTCTTATTTTCTTGCCCCTTTGTTAAAATTAATTGGTTAATTTTAATTGGTTAATTGTTAAATTAATTGGTTAAATGGAACTGAAGTTAATCAGCGGTGGAAATATATATATATATATATATATATATATATATATATATGTGTGTGTGTGTGTGTGTATGTATATACACACACACACACATATATGAAGAATCACACAAGAGTAAGAACTGAATCACTAGCATTAGGGGGAAAAAAAACCCACAAAAAATCAAAAACAAAACCCAACATTACTTACCCTTTCATGGACGCTTTTGGAATCCTGAAGTAGAGGTGTAGCTAGCCTCATTCTTCCAAAATGAGACCAATATTGTCCCAATACCCCTGAGCAGACAGATTTTAAAGGTACATCTAACAATGGACTGTATGTCTGTTATCTGAACACCATGAAGATAAAGATTCAAGTTCATATTTTTGGTTAAAATAGCTAATTATGATTACCTCATACGGCAAGGAGTAGCTGCAAACTATGCTAATGAAAGGAGGACCCAAAGCATTAAAAATCAATTCTGCTCTATTATTGTTGTAGTTTAGGTCAAAAATTCCATTTCAGGAAAGATCTCTATTGTGCATCCTTTGTTTTTGAAGAAGACCAGTGACGTCACAGGATGATGTATTGTCTTGGACTTAAATTGGATATAAGTGAGGCAGAGTTGGGCAATAGCCAGCCTCACTCTGCCTTCCTGAATCACTGAAATCCAGTGACAGAACAAAAGTCAAGACACCTGGTGGTGGCCCAGTATGCAGTGGATAACATTGGTATATTTGATACTTGACCAAAGTTGCCTTTATTGATTGTTGGAAGAAATTTTTCTGATTTGCCCATTCCTCTGGTTGGGGTAGGTATCCTCCTAACTAACCAACAGTTTTGGGGCCTGTGGTCTGCCCTTAACCTAGTTTAGCCTTCCTACTGAGGTGGATGTGTGTGGATTGATGTGTGATGTGTGATGCTACACATGCTACAGTTTTCTTGGAGACACAGGTGAAAGCTGAATGCCAGCTGGATTTCAAAGTTAGATGGGCATCCATGAAAAGGATTTGGCAAACCCTCACACTGGAGGTACTAGTCCTTGCTGAACAGTTCATATACCCCTGAAAGATACGTCTCCTCTCTAACACCTCCCCCCCACGAAAAATGTCTGCACCTAATAAGAGAGAATATTCTACTCAGGAAAGGTTAGAAAGTCCTTCCACATTTTGTACTCTTGTACTATTTATCACCATTAGTTCCTTAAAAGTAGGGCAATTTTCATTTTTTTTTTTTGTCTCAACAGTGTTTGGCACAGATTAGGTTATCTGATCAGTGCACAAACATTGAACCTGAAGCCAGGAGACTGTAATGCCAATGGGATTTTTACAACACCTATGGAGGCCATAAATATCTCAGTGCAATTTTGAAGCTCAAAATACCACAGGCTCTCCACATGGAAAACAAAACAAAAACATTTATTCGGATACTGGAAAGCCAAATCCATCATAGTAACAAAAATCTGTACACAATAGCAATGCAGAGGGCAGCACCATTCCCCAACCTTCCCCCTGCTAGACTTCCCACAAACCAGGTCCATTACATGCATCACAAGCAAGCTCTCTTGAACAAAATCACAAACATGCTTTCCTTAAACAAAATACCCTTCTCACACTTATGAACAGCTGTGGGCTCGTCTGTAACTTTCAGTTCTGACAGATCTCAAGACTAACTTTCTCTCAGCTCTGTTCTAGCTATGTAGTTCCTGTTCTACCCATTTTGCAAATTCCTCCCACCACAGGCTCAATGTGACTCAGACTTATTTGACCCAGGCAGATCGCATCATCCTATTAATGAATGAGAAAGATCTCCCCAATTTAAATTGCAATTACTGAGACCGGAGGTCATTCTTTGGCTCCCATACTTAACAATTTGCAGGACCAAGGTATCATGATTGAGAGAAAGAATCTTAGAGGTCACCTATTCTAATATTTTCACACTGCAGGTGAGAAACTAAGACTCAGTTTGGTGAAATATCTTCGCAAAGTTCTCAGAGGTAGCAAATTGAAGAGCTGGAATTTGAACACAAGGCACCTGATTCCAAACCTAGCACTATTTCTTCTTGGCTACATAATATTCTCATTAAATTGCTGGATGATTTTGAACAAGTCATTCCCTTAGCTCCTTGTGAAATAGAAATATCAGCACCACTTCTATCACAAGGTCGCAATGAAAAATGGGTTTTGTAACCTATCAATTGCTATGTTAACGTGAAATGTTATTACTATAGTTTTGACTATTATGTGAATATTGTAACCTATTCCAAGTAGTATTAGAGACAAGAAAAATCAATCTTTCAATCCATCATCTGTTGGTAAAAAATAATGGAGAACCAGTGTGTTGTTCAGTGGAATTAGAAATTAGGATCTAGTTTCTAGCCCAAGCTCTGTTTTTTACTAGGTATGTTTTCTGGGAACCTAGGTTTTCTTACTGTTTCACAGGTTTGATGTGGCTGTAGGCTTTGAAATCCTTGTGTAGTACTATACAAAAGTGATTTATTATCATTCCCAGGCCTTTGCAATCTGCCTGATGTTCTATAGAGCATTTGGGATCCGAGTTGAGATGGAATGTTTTTTCGAAAAGCAGATTTATGTAATGCATGTTGAATATATGCTCTGCATATTCTATGTCTGAACACTGGGATAAACTCAGGGAGAAAGATAAGTATCAAGGACCTACTCTCTGCCAGGCTCAGTGCCTCTTTGTGACACTTTTTGGTGTTTTCTTGATAAGAACACTAGAGTGGCTTGCCATTTCCTTTTCCAGTCCATTTTACAGAGGAGAAAACAGGCAAACAGGGTTAAGACACTTGGCCACAGTGTGTGGGTGTGCATTGTACCCATACAGTCATTAAGTGCTTGAGGCCAGATTTGAACTCAGGAAGAAGAGTCTTTATGACTCTAGGCCCAGGACTCTATCCACTGTACCACCTAGCTTCTCCAAACCCTCGAGAACAAATGAGAAAAAGGAAAGACAATTCCTGCCCTTAAGCAATTTAAAATCTACTGTGGGAAGGTAACCACACAGAAGAAATCTGTAAAGAAGGGGCA